>DWQX01003805.1:0-16624 GCA_018245475.1 Pharmacophagus antenor
AATATAATGTGTATATATTATATATAATAAAAATTTCCTGTAAAATAATTTTTCGGATGTTTTTTTTAATTACATCGGCTAAGGTGTTAGGATTTTTCTAACCCGTGTGTCTAGCTACCACCTTAAATGTCAATCTGCCGCTATGACAGCGTTGCTGTGTTCCGGCAGTCATGCGTGTGAGAGCCAGATGTATTCTGGGCGAACACGCTTCACCATCTACGGCCCCATTTTCACTTGACATTAGGTGAAATCGAGGTCAAGTGTTAGCCCGGTACCGATAAAAAAATTTAATAAACACACACATCCTGTCACTTTTCGCTTATACGCCTTTTTATTTATTTTTTTCGTTTGTCTAAGAAATACTCATACTTTTACACTTAACCTCAATCTCATACGATGTTAAGTGATGTTAGGACCAAAGAAGCGTGCTTGTTTAGAATATTCTCGCTCTATGAATGATTGGCCGGCTAACACCAATGTTAGCCAGGTTCTAAAAATTACCAGCATTAAATTACCACTTATATGGATAACTCCACTGCTAAATGTCAAATACGAACATAAACCAAATGTGGAACAAAATAATTTAATTAAAAAACAAAAAACAATGAAATGTCTGTTTACTTTCGAGATTGAATTTTAATAGCAACAGTCCTAAATAAATAAATACACCTGTAGGGATACCGCATCATTCCCAACAGATTATCGAATGAACAACCACATAGATGTGTTTTGTTTGTCTAAAGAACATTGTACATGTTTTTATTAAAAAAAAAAAAACTTCGAAGGCATTAAAATCTTTTTATTTACGGTACAATTTCGATTATTATATTTTTATTATAAAAAAAAGAGACTAGTTCCCCGATGTCGGTGAATGGTGGTATTAGGCAGATATAAAACGTACATTATTATGGGCGTCACTTAACATTGGATGTACATTTTTAACGGCAATAGTCTAATACTTGACCTCAATGTCGCACGATGTTAAGTGTCGATGAGATGTATTCTGGACGAACACGCTTCAAAATCTAAGGCCTAATTATCACTTAACATCAGATGAAATCGAGGCGAAGTATTGCACATAACCGATAAAAAAAACATCTGAGGCGCTGGCTAGAAATTTACCATGTGAATTATAATAAAAATGCACGTATAAGTACAATTATTATAAATACAATTATTAAAAAAGAAATCTAATATCAAATTTCTAATTCGTTTCAGGATAACAATGGCTTCGATTGTGAACACAACAAAAGGTACAAACGAACTCCCCAAGGGGGCGTCCGCGAACGATACGAGTGCAAACACAATGTTCAATCTACAGTCCATTTGTTGTAAATAAGAAACGCCGTCGTCACGTATCGCCTACAAGGAGCCGCCGCTGCAAGCTTGTTGGCGCACAAATTTATTAATTTCACTTTACCTTTCTTCTATTTCTCTTTTTTTTTAACAACTGTATCATTGTTTTATTTAACAACTATGTCATTGGTAATTCGATTTTGTTTATTCGTTAAAGATTTCTTCTTAGAAGCGTAGTTCTAAAGACCATAGTTAAGTTTATTTAGTCATTATGTTCTGTTATTAATTAATAGAAAAACATAGGTCGAAAAGTTTGATATTTTTCCTTATCGGCATTAGCTTAATTAATTGCAACACTTAAGGCACGAAAATGAAACAAAGAGATACAATATATTGTGCATTCATAATATTAGGATGTCTTCATAAGTGGCATGTGACTTTGCGTAAGTTTTCTTAACAGTTCGGTGTAAGTGCAGGTTAGTCTGGGGAAAAAGAAATGTAATAATATACGCCAGCTATTACCTACGTGTAGGGGCACCCGTTACGGAAGCTTACAGCCGTAGAGCCTCCCGATAGCTTATCTCCTCCAATGCCATACACTTCCGTCCGTTGCGAACTCTGCCGATAAATGTACCCGCAATATTATAGTATAACAATATATAGTGTATAATATTATAATATGCTAGTAGCAGGTGTGATACAAAAAATATGTATTTATTTTTTAAAATTCGGGTCCTTTACTTCTTTCTATAGCATTTAAATAATTTTCGATTTATTCTTATCTAAATAGCTATTTCTAGCGTTGAATCGGTTTATTTATCTCGTATTTAATACTACGTTTACGGAACGCGTCATTTTGACTCAACAACGTTTATTACAAATTTCACTATAGTAACGTATGACAGAATTTTCAGTTTTATTTTTTTAGTCCTTTACGGCAAATTTGCTTTATATTTTTTTTTAAAAAGAGAAATCTAAGGATTGATGTATGAAATTACTGTGACTTCGAAAAAGGAAATAATGAAAAAGTCTATTTAAAGATAGTGTTAACTTTACGAGTACAATATGTCAAAAGTGACTTGACATTTCCGTTCGGGGCGGAAATGAGTGTGACATTTCGACGGAATGGGAGGCACGTTTGCATATTTAACACGGGCAGACACGGATTGTTACTCCCTGAAGTTGTCGCCGTAGTCTTTCATTATTAATGTACTGTTGTTTCTTTTAAGGTTATTTTAAGGCGGAGCCCCGTGAAATGGGACAGGCGGGGATTAAATTTTAATTCATAAACTCTTTTTCTATATCCCCACGTGAGTTAGGTAACTGGTGCGATAGATGGTCGTGGCACGAAGCTATTTTCTTTACTTTATCGTCAGTAGTGCAAAAATCACTAATAGGGTAATTGACATTTTTTTTTTATAATTTTTGGTTCAAATTACAGATTAAGTAAGTCCAGTTAGTTCAATGAAATTTGTTCGTATGCGCTGTTGCTGTATTTCAGCAGAACAAAATCTACTTCTGTGTAGCAGTGTGAAAGTTAACAGATGCGTGTTTATATGTACGTATTCACTGAGAAACTGGGGTTTTCTGAAAGTTCTCAACTATGGAGGGACTTGTGTGTGTGAAGGGATGGGGAGGGGAGGTAGGGGAGGCGTGATTAAAATTTCAATATATTATTTTATTCTCCGAATCAATGTACTCGAATGCACACATACTGAAGAGGGATTAATTATTATATCACATAAAATATATATTGCAGCTAGTAAGCCTACATGTTTACAAAATTTTTTCGAGCATATATATTTTGGTAACACAGCTAATGCGTTAAATATATAGCGATATATAACGAGGTAATAAATAGTATGTGTAACCAATTTTTTATCTAACCCTTGACACGATTTCGTTAGTCGTTAATTGACAATGTGGCCAAAGATAGTGCTCGTACAAAATACTCTGTCTTCCTTGTGTATGAAAGCCGTCCATACTGTTAATGGAGCTGATGATTGAGCTGCTTCCTTGCTGCTTCGATTTCAGGGCCACTGAAGTGTTGGAGTCTAGATAGATGGTAGAGTTTTTCTGTACCGCCTGGTCAGCACCATCCTCAAAGTCAATCTGCCTCTGTAATAACATCCGATAGTTATAAATGTGAGAGATAGGAGTATATTGGGCGAATACGCCTCGCCGGCCGACCTCGTTGTCACTTAAAATTCCGTGAAATCGCGCTCGAGTACTATCCCATAACTGACGACCGGAAAAAAAAGGGCATATTTAAAAATATCTTATCACCATTCAAACTCCATTGAGTGTACGACCTTTTTTTGTGTGTTGTTAAAGTAACAAAATAAGCGATATATGATAATTTTCGTATCGGTTAAATTATGATTCGATTTCGCAGTGGGTACCAACAGCTGAAACAATTCGCGTACGCCGCGTGCAAACTGCGTGCGTGTATCCATTGACATTTTATTTTGGTTCAATTTGAATCCTTTTTTTTTTTTGTATACAAAAAATTGAACCGGAAATATACAGGAATTGAATAAACAAAACGTTGGAACGGAAATTATAAGCCGATGTTCCAATTTGCTGCGTCGTTCATGATGCGTGCGGCAAAGGAATGGAACGATATGCCGGCGTCAGTGTTCCCTTCTGAACACAACGTGGATGTCTTCAAGAGTAGAGTGAATAGACTTTTTCTAGGTTTTTGCCTTATCAACTACAACCACATTGTCACTTAACACCAAAGTTTAAGCACAAACCATATTAAGATTAAATCATATTTTGATATGTAGAAATATCTATTTCATCAGCGAAATAGCTAGTAGGTTATCAACTTATGGTCAGCAAACGTTGCCGTACTGAACTGCTCTGACTTTGTTTAACAGATTAAATATTTTAAAAATAAAATATACAATGTCCTCTTTTTAATGTTTACTACAATTAATCTTTTTTAAAGGGTACATTGTTGTTCACTATGATATACGCTCACGACAAGGCGGGACGCGGGCCGTAAGCTTGTTACCCACCTTAGCCCCATGAAAGAATCGTCAACGATTTTAGAATTGAGTATTATTTTGTCGTCAAATAAACAACATGTAACAGATTTTCAACACGAATAAATTACAGTTAGTTCATTTGATTGATAAACGCGCGTCTATTCCTGAACGCAAAATGACAACCATAGACACTTATGTACTGAAGAAAGTGAAATGTTAACATTACTGAGTCTCACGCCAACGTTTGAAGGAACAAGACCTGGCTGTATGGACTAAAGTCCTTTGCCTTTCCATTAGGGATAAATTAATCATCATGTTAACATTACTTTTGGCGGGAAAATGTGTTTTGACATCTCAATGTGTTTAGTGCTAAATGCCAGTGTCATATGAGAGGAAACTATGTATTAAAGGGTTAATATTACCTATAATATCCTTATTACCTTATTGAATAAATATATTTATAAATTATTACGGTAGAATAAATTTTACATCAATCGGATATTTATTTAAACACAAATAAGACTTTCTATTTTCTTCACTATCTGTCGGACGTACTATTAAACTGACATCTTGCGACAAATTAACGCATTTCAGATAAATCCAATTTGTTTCCGCATACATTAAGTACTCGAACTCTTCCGGCGCCCGAGCCACGGCATTCGGACTGGACACGAGTGAAAATCGAATAAGAAATTCTACTAATGAAATTTGTACCTAACGTTCGCTCGTATTGATCCTGAGCTATTTTAACAGTACGTATATTTGAGATAGCGAGAAATGTGGTACTGAGAATAATGGTAAAGGGTTAAATATTAATTATAAAATATTGTCAGCCCCAGCCGCCGCCCACAAAGTTAATCTGTCGCTAAAACAGCATTGCTGTCGTTCGGCAGCTATACATGAGAGAGTCATATGTATTCTGAGCGAATGCGCTTCACCATTTATCGCCTCATTGTCACTTAACATCAGGTGAAATCGTCGCCATGTGTGAGCTCATAACCGATAAAAAAAGCCAGAAATATTCTGCATGAACCCGCTTCACCATCTACGGTGTCATTGTCACTTAATGTCTTGTGAAATACGATAAAATATTAGATTGCTTTAGGCTAATAACAAATATATTGTAGACACAGTACTTATAAACACCATATATAATACAAGGTTGCATTATGGAGACCCCCGATTTGTCAAAGTGCCAACCGATACGAGGGACCCTAGTCAAAAGGTCAAAATAAAAAAAAAAAACGCATCGAGAAAACTTCAAAGAATATGTAAAAGTTCTCTATTCTCTATTTCAGAGAAAAAGTAATACATTAAGAAAAATATATACCGGGATGATTTTTTGTAGTTAATGGGTTAACATTCAACCTGAATTGACACTTGATGTTAAGTTATTAAAGCCTTACATGATGAAGCATGTTTGTCCAAAATAATTTGGCTCACATGTCAACTAGTACATATTAATCCTGTTGTAATGTCGTCAAATTGACATAAAGGGTGATAACTAGCAAAGTGGGTTAGAAATGTCCTTACCACCATACAAACTCCACATCTTACATGTCACCAAACCCAATACCTCCGTGTTAAAACGCCACCAAACCTCTGCGCCACGGCACTTCAAAAGGAGAGATTCTAGCTAAGATATTATTTCACTGAAAGCTACTAATTCTCTGAAATAATCTCTTACCTTGTCTCGAAGTCTTTCAAAATAAAAACAAAAGTTATTTGTAGTTAACGCTTCACTTTTGCGTTCTTTTGCGTTGCGTTCTTGTTATTGTTGTTCTGTTGTTGAGCTATTATTCAATTTGTTTTTTTTTAAGGCAAGCAAATAGCAGAGAGCGTGGTGCCTATTCTAGAAGTCCATTCTGTACGTCGGGATGTTTTTTTTTTTAATTTGTTAGCGCTGCTTGTTGAGCTGTTATTCAATTTGTTAAGTTCGAGGCAGCAAATAGCAAAGGATAGTTAGTCTAGTATTTCATGTTACGTACTTAGAAGTGTTTATCTTTCTTCATTGACGTTAGTTAGGTTCGAAGACATTAATTTCTCATAAGAATATATATATGTATAAAAATAAACACAAATACATTGTTTAAATCGTTACTTTCTTGATAAAGAAATATCAAAGAGCAAGAAGCGGGGTCTGGAAGTTGTGAGCTCACGGATCACCGGATTCGTGAGCCAATATCAGATGAAGCTATAATAGGCGTCAAAAAGACTAACAGCGCAAACTTCTCTGAGCCCAGCAGCAGCAGCAGCAGGGTCTGGAAGTCTATTTCAACTTGTTCAATATTTTTTTTTTGTATCCTTTCATTAATAAAAGTACAAAAAAGATTTTCATCCTCGACGCCAAATGATTAATTCATTTCTTACTTACTGTATATGCAAATTATGTTAAGATGGTTTGACGTTTGAATATAGGCCTGGATGTAAACTTTAAAATGCTTTTGTGATTATAGGAATTGTCGAGACTGTAAACTTTAGTCCCTTTGCTGCGAAAGAAAACATAAAACATCTTTACTAAGCACCAACACCAACGCCTCGGGTAAGAACCGTGTTAAATGGACAAGAAGTGGAAAGGTAAATATTTAAATATAGAATAAAGGACTACTTCTTTGAATAATTCATGAAATATCACCAACCCCGCGTGGACCTTCGTGATTGCTTTATCAAAATGAAAAACGATGCACGCTCAAAGGGCTGTTGAATGGGCGGGAAAATTGACAGCTGTCAAACGTGGATTAATACGGGGCGACGGACGCCACGGTCGGGCAAACATAATAAAAAGGGTTGGATTGATAATAAAATTTTGTGTTTGAATATTTCATACCTGCTCTGGAAGATCGTTTATTTTTTTAACAAAGCCCTACATGAACATAAATGTCTTACAAGTATAACATGTTATTAAAATTTTCACATTTTACGGCCCACGTAATTTTGCGTATTTCCATTGGGATTTCGAAGGATGTTTTATGTACTTGCCAGAATGTTCGGCATTCCTTTTTTTATTTTTAAACATTTGTGTTTTTACAGTTTTAGTTAGTATATTGAGCAGTTTTAATTTTTGAGAAGTATTTTTGTATAGATTCTGTCCATTCGTTAATGTGGTAAAAACAATGTGGCAAAATAAACTACGAAATAGTATCGTCTGGCTGAACCATTTTTATTGATTTACCAAATACTCGATCGATTAAAGTTAAAAAAAAAAAACGAAATCCTTCCAGTGTTAGTGAATTACAACGCCACAGACAGACACGGAAATTGGCGGATATTCTCGTGATTAATATACGAAGTTGCATCTGCTTAGGTATTAAAAAGAGGTGTCATGATGTATCAGACCTTGGAATTGTACTTTATTATTAAAGCCGGTGACACTTTTTTTTTATATTTTTCGAGTTACCACTTGACCTCGATTTCACCTGATGTAAAGTGACACTGAGGCCGTAGATGGTAAAGCGTAATTGCCCTGAATACATCCGACTCTCACACGTACGATTGCCAGAACAAAGCGATGCTGTATTGGCGGCAGCTCGTCATTGGGGGTGGTAGCTGGCCAGGCGGGTTTGGAATACCATGCAACCATCCAAAATCTACTATTCCTGTAACCCGAAAATCGAACTCGGGCCCACCTTGTTACAAGGCAAACTGGTAAACCACTGCGTCACGGAGGCTGTCAATTTGTCAATCAGTCGATTTAAACATAAATTATGTTTTAACATTAGATTTTTTATAGCACTTCAGTGTAATCATAAATTTCATTAGTTAAATTCACAAAAAATAATAATTTGCACGAGTTTCATCTTTTCACGTATTATCACTTGCGTAATCCCATCTAAGTAATAAAGCGCTGACAAATGTTCACAACGGGTTAGTGTCTCAATATAATCTGTGGTTAAATTGAAACAACTTTGGCCTAAAACGGCACGGTACAAATACTTCGGCTATCGGCGAACTTTGTCAATAATTTCAACAAGGGACATTATTACCACCGCAAGCTTTGGACTATGTTCATAGTAAATAGACGTATAGCTATTCTATTCTGTGATCAAAGGGCCGGACTGAACATTTGTATACGTAACTTACATAGTAAAAGCTATAATATGCTGTGATATTATTTTTATCGGCAATGATAGATAGATAGAAACGTTTATTCTCAATAAACAGAACACACACACACACAAATAGTAAGAAAAAATTCAACCAAAAACTTTTTAGCTATAAAAAAAAACACCGATTATATACATACCGATAGGTGTGTGCGTGATGCAAAGGTACCAAAAGGCCGTAGCTCAGTGCACTTTCCACCTGCTGCAGGTGAAGCACTGATTTTCACCTACCGCCGGCGGTTCAGGTTTTAGTTTCATATTAGGTTAATGAGGTCGCAGTTCGTGAAGCGTGTTCGGCAAAAATAATCAGGTTCCCACATGTATGAGTGGCGAAACACAGTAATGATGATATGTCAGCAGATTAATATAGAGGATCATTCTCAATTCACATCCAATCTTACTTATTTAACTAATCATTAATGATTGGAAGTGTATCATTAATCATTGTAAGATGGTACCGTGACTGGGTTTACGTATTGCAAATCATTGCACACAGCAAAACTTATTTTTAACCATTAAAAAAGAGTAGTCGATGGAGTGCAACGTATTATTAATGGAATGCACGCCAAGCGAAACCCTAAGGGCAATGTGTTTCGATCGGAACCAGTCCAGCGATGTCCGTGGCAACCTGTCCTGTCCACCATCAGAACTGGCCGGGTTGATGTGCAGGTAAGGTTTAGCTTCAAGGATCCCTAATGTTGTGTACGCATATTAATCCTCTATAACAGAGCGGTAATATCGAACAAACAAAGCCGTTTAAATATATAAAAAAGCATAATTAAAGCATGGACGTATTCATCAATTGATTTGGTTACATACTACTACCACAGTTTTTAAGATACAGGAAGGCTTAATAGCATAGCAATTAACACTTTCACTACCGCTAGTTGATTTTTAAGCTTTCCGACGCCGACGCTCGCCCACGTTCAGCTCGTAATTCCATCATAGATGGTATGGTGGATCCAACTGAACCAAATTCACTGTCAAACTTTCAGACGATTGTTTAGTTCTTTAACTCTAACGATCCATTTATAATTTAAAAGAAAAACACCTGTGACGTTGAGACTTTATGGTAAAAAATTCAACGGGATACGGGAGTTTCCTTTTCGAGACGGGTAGGTAATGTGTTAATTACTATGTTAAGTTTGCTACAAGGCCTACAAGAACAGAACTCAACAGTTGCATTATATGGAAAAAATATTTGTTTCTGTGATTTTTATTCATACGGTATGGTATACCTATCTATACATAATATTTAGACAGTACATGAAATGCAAAGATCATTTACCGAAACAAGAGAAAAATACATCGGAAATCTACAATAGGGAATAAAGAAATTTGGAAAGTTTGACGGAATAAAACATAAGAACTCTGACATTTAATACCTCGAGGAGTTCACTACATCAAAGGAATATTAAGGAAATATCGAAAACGATGTGAAAAAAATAGAAACTAGGAAAGACTAGTAAATGGGCAGTGAGTAATTAATATCGAACTCAAACTCAAAACTGCCGACAGTCAAGGTTCAATTAATAAAAATAAAAATGATTTCCGTCATCATCTTTTTGTTTTCTATTCGATCATTTGAGTTCCTTTTCGACTTTCAAAAGGTAGAAATAAAAAGGACAACGGATCTTTTCAAATTCATCTACGCATTGTGTAATCATGACACGTCTTTTATTTTTTTTATTATAACGTAATTTCATTAGCCTTTACAATGTAGGGGATAATAATTTTGCTACGTAGCCGATGCGAAAGCTGATCGAAAATAACTGGATGCTTATAAATATTTTTGGTTAATTCAAATTGTAAGCTCATTCACAAAATTGTCATAAGTTTTCAATGTCCTATTATAAACTTAAGTACGATTTAATCTCTATCAAGCGTATTATACGCTTCTTGAAATCGTATTATCCAATTACCGAATACGTAAGCAATTTAATCATATTTATTTAATTTCCTTATTCATCTGTTTGGCTTTATAATTTACCTTATAATATCCACTATATTTTTAATGTGTTTCATATGAACGTTGAATTAATTAAAAATAAATGAATTATTAATTAGAACTAAGTACAGCTGTGAACTATAGCAGGCTAATAATGTTGATTTATTTATCTAGACTACTGTAATATAATATAAAATGATCAGCTGTTATTAAAATGGAGGAAAACTAGAGCAAAAACAAATTTGTCATCAACGCTAGATTTACGGAACCAGTCATTTTGACGGACCAACCCTAGGTAAAGTTCCGTATAAGTAATATGGGTTTAACATTTTTATTTCCTTATACTGCCTCTGGCAACATTACTCTATGCATTTTATTGCGAAACAGGTAAAATAAGAATACAATAATGTACAAAAATGTTACAGAATCGAAGAGAAAACCATAAAAATGTGTCGGTAAATCTAGTGTTATAACATTTGGACAGCGCACAATGATTTTGCGGTCAATAGATAAATATAAATAATTATCTTAATATTTATTCTGCGGGCGAAATGTTATGTATAAATAAATATTATATAACTCTTGTTTTGCAAAAATAATGAATGAATGAATGAATGAATGAATACTTTATTGTACATAAAAACACGTTAAGTTTACGAAATGAAATTGTACGAATTTGATTATTGACGGCTAAAAATTTTAACGTATCATTTCTCTGTCTCATAAATAATCATGCCGGAAAATAATTACTTAGCAAAAGTTTTACAATTGGCCTACAGAGAAAACATTGTATAGTTTTTTTTTTTTAATATCTAGTCTATTAAACAAAGTCAGAGTAGTTTAGTATGACATCAATAGCAAATTGATTTAGAAACGTTTGCTGACCAAAAGTTGCTAACCTACTAGCTATTTCGCTGATGAAATAGATATTTCTACAAATCAAAATATGATATATTTTTTTTTAATTTTATTTAGGTTTGTACTTAAGCACAATCTCACCCGGTTTTAAGTGACGATGTGGTTTTAGTTGGTAAGGCGCACAAACCTAAGAACAGCCTACTCACTCCACTCTTGAAGAGACCACAAACAAGAGCGCTGAATGAAAATAATTTTACTATCAAACCTTGTATTTATTACGTCAGTAAAATATTACACAATTTCACAAGTAGGTCGTATTCGGGATCGTGGTATACTTTCAATAAAAGCCCGCTTCCGGTCGCCATCTTGCGTTTCCGGTAAGCCTTTTTAATTAAACCGCGTCCAACTGAAAAGCGACTGCAAACTATCTTGTGATTGTTTAATGAATTTTATTTCTCCCATTTGGATTGATGGTGTTGTTTTCGTTTGAAACTCGATTAAAACTTTCCAGCGCTGACGACATTCGATGCTTGGAATTACACATTTATAACTGTCATTATAGAAATGTTTTCCTTTTAAAATAATGCATTTTTTTATATAAACTTTATATGTTATGGGCTAAACCTAATATTATGTTCGATATTACCTGATGTTAAGTGACAATTGGGCTATAGATGGAGAAGCGAACCCGCTCCAAATTTTTTGTCTGCTGCCGCTGCCACTTGGTGACTTTTAATTTTTTTTAGAATAGTTTTGTGTGGGTTTTTCTCTCTAAAACCCATCCGGTGGTGGCATCTCTTGCATTAGGAGCAAGGCAAATCCTGTCTGACGTAAAAGGGACTTCAGGTTTGTGTATGAAGATAAGGGCGCTCATAACCAGCTAAGTGAGCCAAGTTTGCGGTTGTACAGCGAAGTAGCGGGGGAGGATGGAGTGTGCCTCCTTGGGACATGCATAAATTTAGTGTCACCTCATGCCTGCGAGTGAGATTGACTATTGGGTATGAAAATCCTTCTCTTTTTACTTCCCACTAGATAGAGAAAGAGAGAGGGAAAGAGAGATAGCAAGAGAGAGACAGAGAGAGAGAGAGTATTCAATCAGCTATTCGTTCAACAACAAGCGGAAAGTTACCAGTAAACGCTTGACGAAATAACAATGTTATATTTTCCAATCGTTGCGTAAAAGATCGCCTTTAATTACCCCGTTAAGGAAGAGGTTCTAATTGCCCTCTATATGAGAGGAGCCAAACGTAAATACTAATAAACACCCAATACAGTTGAATCGTGAGCCGAAAGTGGAACAAATATTAGACGCATGTATTTGCACTGGCTAATAGAACGATTCCAGTTGCCTTATTAATGGAGTACTGTATAGCTTCAATCAATAATACTACTTATACGTATCGTAAAATAGACCATTGTTATTATTTATTTTTGTTATTATTTATAAAGGCTACTTGATAATTAAGAAATAAATCATCAATGTATAAAAAATTGTATTCTAACCAATCGAAGCATATACATTTGCTAATATTGCAAGTTTAGAGCAATTGAAAGTTAACAGTCCAGTCTGAGCATTGAGAATCTCAGTTATCAGAATTCGCCAACTTAAGATTAGCTCAGCGGACGCTTCGCATCAGTGGCTCAGCCTTTAACCTCTTGTTTTGTATCACGTAAATCCAATGTTCTATTTACTGGGTCCCATAAGAAGTGGAGGTTGTATGGCGGTAGTGTTATTCAAGTCTGCTTGAACAGCTGCCACTCTCAATGTCAATTTGCCGCCCTAACAGCATTGCTGTGGTTCAGTGGACATGCGTGTGAGACAGAGTATGTGAGGAAAGCATGTTACATTATTCTCCAACATCATTGTGACTTAACATCACTTTAACTTGTTAGCCGGGTCGTGATTGTACATATCATAATAATTTAAAGGTCATACCTCATCGTCGTGCGACTTAACGTAATACCGTTCACTTAGCCCGATGTTGATACCGAAACTGTTGAAAAGTGTGTCTTTTTCATGAATAGTATTTTATCGATAAGAGATACTTTCGTCCGACCCGCTTAAGAGGTTAAATTTTATGTTTTTGGATAGAAGTTTTTTTTTTTTAAGGATTTTTGTCACATTGGAAATATCAATCCCATCTTATCTATTTCCATTACAACAACTTACTTATTACTGAATAAAATGGTATAACAAAATTTATAAAGTAAATTAACAAATCTCCTAGTCAAAACAAATCAAATCTATTCTGCCAGAGTCATTAGATCTCTGGCAATTTACGTAGTCGGGTCTGCCAGTATGGATTGTATCAGTCCCGCATCCATTTTATTCATGTGACTGTGGTTACTTAAAAATGTATTCCTTTTTGACCTATTCTGTTCACATTCCATCAGCAAATGTCTATGGAAGTTAAAAAAAATTAAATGTCTAAAATTCCTCTTTGACTTAAAAGTAGTTTAACGTATTATACGTAGACACTAAGCTCACATGTGATTCGGGAATTTTTAAGTTACGCCATTTACCCATATATTTAAATCGTCAAGTTTTATTCATTTTTATACTTTGTTTAAAGCTATCCCTTTCTTTCCATCCTATTTTAATTGTCGGTGATGTAAATGGATGTCGCTACATAACCAAATCGCTATGTACTATATTTTTTCACTAATTTATGCTTTTAAGTGGAACCAGTTGACTTAAGCGACCGGGAGCTACCGACGTACCCTGTTTACCATCGTCCAAAGTATTTTAATATTTGCAGTCTAACAGGGCCCTGTTTTTTTTTCTGTACGAGTCAACACTTGGCCGCGATCTCGCCTGACGACCGTGTCCGCACAGGGTACATCTGGCTCTCACACGATCGGAAGAATCAACATCAAGAAGAAGATCGGAAGTTTGCTACGCGATAAGTTAATTAATATTTTGTTTCTATTACAAATTCAAAGCGCAGACGTGGCTGGGTGTAGAATATGGAATCATTTTGAAAGTTTCCAAAGACGAATAAATGTGGAAAAGAACAACTTAACACAATTATGTCCCTGCGATTCTGTTATACAAACGGAATGTTTAATGAAGGGAGAAAAATCTTTATTCACTATACGAATCAACAATTAAGCTCCATTGAGTACTGTATTAGACGAAAAGTGAGTGGATTGTTAATACACCGTGATGACGTAATATTTTTAACCGTCTAACCAAACAGAGAGGTGTTCTAATTTAACATGCAACGCTTTAAAATAGGGCGTTTAAAACAGTTATTAGTGGACCAAATAATAAAAATATTATCAAATATTTTTTATCTCTAGTGAGTATTTTTTCTATTTGACTGCGTCCGTGATGCAGTGGTATACTCGCTTGCCTTTTAACGAAGCTCCCGGGTTCGATTCCCGGACAGTCGTACATGTGAGAGACAGATGTATTCTCGGCGAATACGCTACATCATCTACGACCTCATTGTCACTTAACATCAGGTGAAATCGAGGCCAAGTGTATAACTGATAAACAAAAAGTTCTTAACATAGAGAAAATTCACCTATCTATAGAAAAGGTAATTCTATTAACAGTATGTAAAGTAACTTCACTCAAATTTGTAGTCCCTCTCAAGTACAGAATTTCGAAAATCTCTTTCTTATTAGATAACTTCATCACAAAGAACACATCCTCTAAATGCTTTTACGACTAGCGGTTTAATCTATGCAATGATATATAGGTCACACAGATTCTTTGTTCAATCAGTGACTCCGTCAGGAGTATGGCTTTTATGACAACTATGCGTATATATACCTTAATATTGTTTAGAAATATTTGTGAAAACTTGAATACGAAATATTATATTTTTTCAGAGGGAAACAAAAACATTCCCGCTAAAATGAGTCCCTTAAATGTTAATCAGACATTACTTTTACAAATTACGTGATAATTCTTCCAGTAATTGTTGAATGATGTGACAACATACACACAGAAATTTATATTTTTTAAAAATGGTTAAAAATGGTAAAATTTAAATACCCCAAAGGAAACCCCCCCGTCCGTCTCACGGCAAAGAAATATAAATATACCGGAATTGTGAAACTGTATCTAGAAAAAATTGGTTGTGACTGTCATATTTGTTCGATAATGATACATGTGATAATAATGATATAAAAAAAAAGAAAAAATGTAACTGCAATTGTATTTTATAAATTATTATGAACACCGCCATCTTGTAAGTGCGTTTAAAAATAAAAAACAGCACATCAGCGCCATCTGTTGTCCGATAATGAGAAAAAATATAGTTTTTCAACGACGTCTCAATTTTCTTTTATTATAGACAGATATTTAGAATGGAGAGATTATTTTCATATCTATATAATAGAAAGATATTCAATGTACAGATCCGGCGTATCCAGAGATTTCATATAGGTACATTAAGAAGTCTAGAAGGTTACGATTCAGCTATTCCCTGTGGGCATATAAAGGGATGGTGTTCAGCCAGAGTGCCGCACCATCCTGATATACCGTGTAACTCTCCGACATCTTTCATCAGGGCAACGGAGCGCGAAACCGCCGCTTAGCTCCACGTTCCGTGCTGCTTGAAGCAGAACCGAGAAACGTTTTAACTTTATATATCTATATATATTAATATATGAAGCAATAACTTTGTACCCGTTAATAAGAAAATTACGCCCTAAAAGTACTTTGAAATTAGGTTAAGTTAAACTTTATATGAAGGAATATGGAATGCTAATATTACTTTTATATTAATGATTAAAATATAAATTGAATTTAAAAAAATTACACACAACACGACAAAATTCACAAACATACTCTATTGTCTATGGTAAAATATCTGTGGTAAAAGTGATAAGTCATTTATAACATTTGTCCATTATATTATTTATCTATAGTCATTATATACTAGTATTATTCTATGATCCTAGTCAAAGCAGTACAAATCACAAATTGCATATTATTTGTAAGTGAAATACAGCTTGTTTAGTAATATTTCGCTCGCTGTATTTAAAAAAATGCTTAAAAGAGTACCTTTTGTCTTTATACTTTGTTCTTTTATATATATTTAGATATAGGCTTTGTTTGTGTAATATACATATATACACACTTTACTTACAGGTTACATATTTTATCATCGCTAGACCTTCCGTATCCTGTTTCTCCGTCAACAAGGTTACGCTGTACAGAATTCACAATGACTTAAGCTCGTCCGCATTATAGTTTTTATTGTTACGAATAATATTAATTAGTATACGATAAATACGCAGTTATTAAATTAATAAAAATATATGTAGCAGTAATCTGATTTTAATTGCTTCACTGATTTGTATTTACAATACATTGCGCTCTATTACGTTTTAATTTTAATTTTTGAATAACTAAAATCGAATTTAACCTGTTAACCGGGGAATTAGCTATTGCTCAACTCGTTTCAGAA
>DWQX01003806.1:0-16618 GCA_018245475.1 Pharmacophagus antenor
TAATAATGAAGTATACCTTTAAATGAAATATTGATTTCGTAATGAAAATACTCTTGTCAGAGTTTTCTTATGGGCTAACACTTGGACTCGATTTCACGTTATGTTAAGTGACAATGAAGCCGTAGATGATGAAGCGTGTTCGCCCAGAATACAACTGGCTCTCACGTGTATGGCTGCCGTAACACAGCAGTGCCGTTATGACAGCAGATGACAACAATGAGGGTGATAGCTGACCAGGGGGATTTTCTAAAAAGCTTTACCACCCATCCAGACTCCACTACTTTGACCCAGAAATCGATCCCGGAATCTCGATGTTACAACGCAAGCGGGCAAACCACTGCGCCACGGAGGCAATTAGCAGTAATCCGTTCACCATGGTAACATTTTAATAACCTTACAATAACCAGATTGAACATGCGAGCTGTTCAGCCGTTCGTACACCGTGAAACGTATATATTATAGTAGATGATTCACAAATTATAATTCCATAAGCGCTTCGTTTATGTTTACGTCGCGTGTTAACACATAGAAAGTACAAGCGGAGCGGCTGCGGGCATGCGCGGCACGCGTCGCCCGCCCGCCGCGGCGATCCTTCCGTGTCTAAGGCGAGGACGTCGCGGCTACAATTGGAACGCGCGTGATACATTTAATGGGATTATCAAATGACAGCCGTCGTGTAGGTCTTACTGAGTACTTCTCTAGCACTAGAGCAGTGGCGGTATGCCATACAAGAAATGTAGTGGTAATTAACACTTTTGAGCGTCGCCGTGGACGAGAGGTATTGGAGTGCGCAGTAAAGAAAATTGATACGTTGAACGTTATAAGAACTAAGTTTCAAAAAGTTTAAGTTTATGATTGAGTTGGGCGGCTATATGCCGACACTCGTCCTCAAAGGGTTAATAAATCATAATTGCTACAAAGTCTTTACACGATCATAAAGATAAAAATGGAAAAAATCATCACGTGGATTAATATTTATATATTTAGATGTATATATAAGTGCCGGTGCTTGCCGTGCGGGTACGCTCCTGGTATATAGTTGACTGCCTCAGTGGCGCAGTGGTTTACCGCTTGCCTTGTACGGAGATACCGGGTTGCCGGCCAATAGGACTAGTGGAATCTGCATGGCGATAGAGTTTTCCGAAATCGTCTGGCCAGCTACGACCCTCAATGTCAATCAGCCGCCACAGCAGCATTACTGTGTTCCGACATTCACACACACGTGAGAGTCAGAATTTGGACAGACGCTTGACCATACACGGCCTCATTGTCAATTTATATCAGGCGAAATCGAGGCCAAGTGTTAGCCCGTAACTGATAAAATAAAATCTAAGGGACCTTCATAAGCCCGATATGGCTACAATAACTCAGTCAACTGTACAATTAAACGAAAATTTAGTATAAAAGGAAGTACTGATCACCGCGGTCTTTGGATATGAAACCTTCTCTTAAAGATGACATTAACTCATTTTTTTATTTGATGTTATTAAAAAAAAAAGAAGTGGAAGAGATTAAGTAGGAAAGCGGACCATGGCGCTAGGCTGGGAGAACGCTACAATGAGAACGAAAAAGAAGAATGTTATTATTTTATCATTCCAAATGTCATTTACACGATTTCGTAATTATTTTTCATACTATTATTAAGAGTTTAAAATTAATTCGTGAATGAAATTAAGACGTCTGTAATTTAGATTGTAATAAGTTATCGTGTAATAATATTTTAATTGTACATGTAATTGTTTTCAATGAAAAATAAAAACATAATATCATCACAAATTTAATTTTTTTTAAATGAAAAATAGTAAAATTATTTATGAAATACAGAAACACGAAATGTTATCCATATCCAGAGTACATAGGATTCACATTTTAGATTATATTATGTAAATATTTGTATTTAATTTAAGTATGCATGGTACTTATAAACAAGATCTTGTTTTTAATGATTATATATTTATGAATCTAAAAACTCATCTGGATTTTATCTTAAAGAAATAGATTATGTACTATTTAATGTGGTATTTCTTTAGGTATATTCTCTCATTATTAAGTTCTTGAGCTTTGGAATATTTTTATGTCAAATAAGTACTTGCTCTTCTTTTTTTGTTTCGATGTACGAAGCTTTGATATATGATTGCATATAAATAAATAATAAATAATATTCAGATTCGATTGTCATGTCTCACACGCACAGATGTGATCACACGCATAAACTAGACTACTGGTCTTAGTGTCAAGAAATTTATATTGTCCGTTCTCTTTAATGTGTAGGTATCAACGAGGGTTTTTTGAAATTTCTTTGTTTTGGTTTGGTTCTTTGATTGGGGGAGGGAGGAAGGGGGGAGGGTTAAATTTCAACGCAACTTCTTATTCTCTGAGTCAATGAACTCGACAATTGGGACATGTAAGAAGATTAATCTTATCGTTAAATTAAATATTACCACGCCCAGAGAAGCGGGTAAATGACGATTGGTAATTAAATAATAATAAAAATCTTATGCATCCGCCTTCGAACCTCGCACATTAACATCTATTATTACTTGTGAAAGCATCAAAATAAAATGGAACACAATGGAACATAAATTGCAACAAATAATTATAGTATACAATTAATCTCTTTCATTTGTAACTTACCTCACCCGTTACTAATTCCGTGACAACACAAAAGAAATAATCATTGCCCACGTTTCTTTATTACGTATTTGAATTATTACAATGCGGTTAGAGCGTTTCACACGGTTAGCTAAATTTCTCAGACGCGTGTGAAATGTCTTTATTCGGTTATTATTTCGATTGTCTTGTTAACCCTTTTACTTACCAGCACTCCGTTGAAGTGAGACAACTAAAAGATACAGTGCAGTGTCCGAAACGATGACCTGATGTTCGCGTTTCAGTATAACATATATATATATATATATATTGTTATCGGGTTACAAAAACTTTACTTTTCTCATAAAGACATTCGTCACTTATATGAGAACTACAATAAATTTAAAAAAAAATTGAGTAAAATGCAGGTGAAAATTCCTCGTTGGGTTAGACTTGTTTCAGACTTTGGCTCAAGTTAGAAAGTTATTACTATTTAATAAGATTTCGTTCGTATTTAAATTAAAAAAGAAACCGATTATAATATAAAAACTTATTAGTCATTTAATTGAGTGTGAAAATTATAATGCAGGCCAGATCCTGCGTTGGTAATGAAAGGGTTTAAGTAATTTAAAGTAAATTGCCTCGAATATAAAATGTATTATCTAATTCGTATAATTATCCCGAAGATGCTTTAGTACGAGTTCAAGAAACCTATTAATTTTTAAAAGCATAATTAAAAATCCCTTCATTTATAATACATTCGGCAATGGTGTATTTAGGTACGCTAATGTTCTGCCTGTGGTCTCGGGCTTAAATTAGGACTAAGGTGAACCGTGCTTGTCGTAGAAGGCGACTAAAAGGGTACACAATTGTTGTGGTTCGGGGGGTGGGGGCCTCATGGATTGGTCTCGTGTTTACTATAGCACAGCGATTGTGCCAGGGAAGGGTACGCCCTCCCCGGGGACGTGCTTACGCGTAGTGTAGAGTGGCACCGGTGTGTTCCGTAGGAGATCCCAGGGCCTCTCATTACTCACTGAGTCGGACCAACGAGGTGGTTTTAGTTGGTACAATCCCACATAACCCTGACTTCTCCCTCCCCCAGAAGCAAGGTATATTTAGAAGATTTTCCTTCCGACAACAAAAAAATGGTATGCTATTTTTAGATGATAAAACACTGCATTCTATTTTCAGGCTGTCTTCTAATCGTTATTGGCACTTGACCTCATTTCACCTTAATAGATACGTTAAGTGACAATGGGCTGTTTCAGTGTTATAGCAGCCACCATTTTAACAGAGAGAAAATAGTGTTGTGATGATTAAAGGAAACAACTCCCAGGTGCTGCCAGTGTCCATAGGCGACGGTGGTCACTAACCATCCTATGATCGTATTAACTTGTGCGTCTACTATTGCAATAAAAAAATATTACATAAACTGACAGCAACAATAAACAATAGCTTATCCGTACGCCTCCTAGTTGTTAATATTAGTCGTCATAAAGAGATACAAAAAAAACTTGAATGTTCATCTTGTTTCTTATATTAACAGTTTCCCTAACATATGTTATGAGTACGACAGCTATTTTTTTTTTTTTGAAAAATGACAAATTTGAAAACTATTCTATTTAAGTTAATTATTTATTAGCTTCGAATATTTACAAACATTTATACGTTTGAAAACAAAACGCATAATTAATTCTTCCGCGCCTTAATTAGTCAATTTTTATTGTAATTATGAAATGTAATAGACATTTCATAATTACAATGTGGCTTGTGATTACCAACAAATTTGTTACATTAATGTACTTCATTAGATTGTTAGGAAAAGATTTGATAAAACTCTTAACTCTCTTTAGTATTCAGTCCGCCTTATGTCCTAATTTTGTGCATTAAAACTTTGAAATAAATAAACAAATTAAAACAATTTTCAGAACGCATTAAACAGAAGTCAAATTTTTTCTAATCATTTTTATAGGTTGTGTGAGAACAAACATTTTTTTTTTGTATTTACGTCATAACGTAGTCATAATGGCTTGCCGATGAACTTTAGATTTTTGATAAAATTACCATATAATATATTCGTTGTTGTTTATTTGTACAGTATTAATACATTTTTCAAATTTTGTATAAAGTTAAAAATTCACTTAAGAAATATAATGATAAAACTTATTATTTCAAAGTGAATTTAGTGATAAACATAGCATTGTTTATCGCTAATTTCACTTTGAAATAATAAGTAAAAATATTTTTCGATAAATTAATATTACAAAAATTTCTTAGGATATCCGACAAAAGGCACAGAACGGTACCAAGCAAGAGTTCATTATATCTTTCAAGCCGCTTGCTTAGTAACAAGGAGGTACTTCGTCCGATTAATGGTAACATGAATGTATTATTGAGAGTTATTTAAAATCGTAATAGTTAGCTATCACCCTCAATGATAATCTGGCAATAACAGCACAGCTGCAAAGCGCAGTCATACACGTGAGAGGCTCTTACAGTGAGCCACGGTATTCTGGAGGAATACGCGAAAACATTTAAGGCCTCGTTGTCACTTAACATCATGTGGAATTGAGGTCAAACGTTAACCTATAACTGATAAAAAAGGAATGTTATGAACTTTAGTGTTTGTTTGTTTGTTTGAAGTTTAATGGAATGTGGTTTACTGTCAATATATGAAATCGGCGGGATTGATGAGTTGTAAACGAGAATGAGTGATTGAAGAAAGATTGAAATATAGGAAAGTAACTATAAGGCAAAGGGATGTCACAGACGTGTGTGTGTGTCACACGTCTGTTGGGATACTCCGTGATACAACCTTTAGTGTTTAGTGTAAGAAATTGAATTATGAGATAATTTTTAATTTTAAATTACCGAATCAACTGACTAGAGATAAATCATTTATTAAACACTGAAAACTTTGAATTAATCGTGATGTAATTGAATCTAAAAACATTATTTCATGTTTTCTTTTTGTCCACGGACTTAACTTCGAAATTCAAAAAGATGGTATTTATTACTTCATCATTTACAATTGAGAAATCTAAGTATCATATTTTAATGAGAAATTTATCCAACTCCTTTATTCATTAGGTATTGTTCCTACCCTGATTAACTAACCTTCATAGTCAATCTGTTGCCATGACAGCAGTGCTGTGTTTACGCAGTCATACTATGAATAATATGCCATCATATGAAATTAACGTCAAGTGTTAACCCATTGTCGTTAAAGAAAAAAAAATAATCGCTGCATTATCTTTCTGAATCATGACATTTCATATTCGCACACATCAGTTGGACTTTGTATGCGTGTGTGTAAAGTCAACATGAACCTCAATGTCACAGTTGTCACTGCGAACTCCGTCATAATACAATACAACTGCCTGTTAATTATTCACGAATGCAATATTATTGATCCGCAAGATAATTAGTGAATAGTTAAGGGTTTTTTTTTAAGCCCAATTAACCCTTAAGTATCTGGTGTCAGGCTTATTATCTCGCGATAACCCCCGTACATTTTCATTGTAACGATGTACATTGTATCGATGAAATTACACCTTACGTTTAAGTATGAACGCCTTAAGCGTTTATAATGGCGCCTAATTAAAATACTTTATTGTTTTTCTTTTTTGTTGGTCCCATTGTCGGTCGTGTTTCGATGGTTCTCGTGTTTCCGGATATTGAGCATTGTTTGACGTTAATAATACATGTTTTTTTTTTAGTGAAATGATATAAACAACTTTTCTTTTTGAACGTTTCAATAGAGTGCGTTTTAAAAGGTGGTGCTTGAATTTATGCCATTGTTCGGAATGGGAATAGCAATAAATAGCTTCTGTGTCACATTGGTCCACTGTCTTGTAACGCGGAGTTCCCGGGTTCGATTCCCGGGCCGCGGGAATAGTGGAGTCTAGATGGTGGTAGGGTTTTTCTGCCTAGCTACCACCTTCAAAGTCAATCAGCCGCCATGACAGCACTTATTTGTTCCGGCAGTCATACATATGAGAACCAGATGTATTCTGGGCGAAACACATTTACTATCTATGGCTTCATTATCACTTAACATCATGTGAAATGGAGGCCAAGTGTGTGTCTATAACCGATAAAAAAAAACGTATGAAATTTATGGCATCCTTTTTCCTTTATACAGAGTTAAGAGTAACACATTATTGAATTAAGAACATTTCGGTGTATATAAAAACCCAATGCAATCGAATATAACGAATGTAAATCGTTTATTCAGTCGCGACGATGTAATAAACTTAACTATTTCATTAAACCTGTGATACAGTTTATATTTTACATCGAATACAAATTCGCTATGTAATAATCGTATACGATACACAATTTATTTGATATCGAGTCGCGACAACACTACAGAAAGAACTTATACATATAGGTATGTCCCCATTGTCGATAGAAAAATGCCTTTCCTTTCGTCTATTTAACGGATAAAAACAACGTTTAATTTCTTTAGGAGCTTACTATAATTATTGTTTATTTAGACTCATCGTTAAATTCAGTTAATGGTATAATTTCTGACAAAAGTTAATTTCTATTTATATTTGTTCTCTAATTAGATAATTTCCTTTTCGTTGTCGATAAAATTTTAATTTGATTTTGATATGTCGCACATTGACAGCGAAGCGTTTCATTTCACGCGAACGATGAAAAATTGATAGAGAATGCCGTGACATTTTCATCCAGTCGTTAAACGGTCGAGGAGTTTGATTACGCTTGTTCTAGAATAATGTGATCTATTCTTTCTTAAATAGAGCATACATTCGTTACCATTCGAGATCGTACTACGGTGCAAATCTACATTAGACTAAAATTACTTGATATATTCAATACATTGCAATAATACTAGTGTTGTATAGTTGGTTTTTCAATCAGGTGTCTTTCTGCACGTAAACCAAAATCGGCAAAAAAGGAACGTGCCAAGAAGCGTGTCGCTAAGCTCTTCGAGAGCGCCACAGATAACCAAGTGTCGGTTAATGGGCAAAGCTTTTAGTGCGCAAGACATTGGAACGGACGAAATTATCACCGTCGATTACGAGGCTAATGCGTCCATTGTAAATTGTTACTTTTTAATTCGTCCATCGTTGTTATCGGGCACGCAACTGGCCAGTCTCACGGCACCGCTGCTTTGTGCCAGCTTCATATAATGGATGGTATGGATGATGTTCCACATTTGCTTGATGCAATGTGAAGAGAATAAGTAAAAAAGAAATACATTTTTAAGTAAACACAGTCACATTATTGTAATGGATGTGGGACTGATACAATCCATACTGGCAGACACAACTTCGAAAATTGCCACAGATCTAATGACTCTGGCTGAATAGATTTGATTTGTTTTGACTGGAAGAGTTTTTAATCAAATTTATAAATTTTGTTATACCGTTTTATATTTAGTAATAAGTAAGTTGTTGTAATAGAAATAGACAAAAATCCCCAAAAAAAAAGAAAATAAAATAAAATAAATCAATAAATAAATAATGGATGGTACAAATAGACAGTTAAATTATATCCATACTGTCCCATTTGGTTCACATATTTTCTCGTATTAGTTTTTCTTTAATACTAAGAGGCCTGCTGCTGGGAAGTATATCGGAACGTTTCTTCTCCCCAGCCGGAGCACTTGGAAAAATCGCTTGACTTTTAAAAATTCAACTTGAACTTAGATAGATAGATGGATAAAACTTTTATTGTTAATAAACAGAACACACACACACACATAATAGGAAAAATATTTAAGCAAATAGTTTTTAGCCATGAAAATCGGTGCACAGATAGTGCACCGTTGTGTGTGCGCTGCAAAGGTTTTTACTCAAATATATGCCCTTAAAATATATACAGGTTTCTTTTGAGGGATACAATTCCAGATATATTCCACATCGGTGCCCATCTCTGCCGATAAACTCTACCAGCATTTTAATTTGAAAGATAATGTACATCGACACGATATCCCTTAAGTGCTTAAAATATATGTTTATATAACAACGGATAATACGTTAATATTAAATAAAGCAAATAAAAATTTTATTTTTACATATAATATCCTCTTTTTTAATTTCAATTGGTAGAAGTCGCCTTTTTGACGTAGGCCGCACCCAAGACTTTCAAATGTTGTCTATTTCTTGCTGCTTGCATCCAATTTGATCCAACTCTGTGTTAATATAACTCTCTACTTTTTTTCTGTCTGCTCTTTATTCTTTTCTTCTCTTCCGGTAGCCATTCTGTGACCATTTTGTACCATCTTTTATCATTAATTCTACATAAAATATAGACGATTCAACAACAATAATATATTTCCAACCGTTTTATCATCTAAATATTCTTCTGTGACATGAAATATTCTTTATTTAATCGGTTATGAGCTAACACTTGACCTTGATTTCACACGATGTTAAGTGCTAATGATGGCCGTAGATGGTTAAGCTTGTTCGCATAGAATACATCTAGTTCTCTCAAGTGTGACTGCCGGAACAAAGTTACACTATCATAGCGACAAATTGACATTAAGGGTGGTAGTTACCTAAGCGGGTTCGAAAAACTCCACCACCATCCAGACTCCTCTATACCAGTGGCTCAAGAATTGAACCCGGAAGCTTCGCATTACAACGCAAACGGGTAACCCACTGTGCCACGGAGGCAGGTAACTCTTTCTTGCCTAATACGCAATACATAAAAAAATAAAGTTATTTATGAATAAATCAATTACATCAGTACGATACCTAGTATTTCTCGGCAATTCGGCGCGAGTCGCGTTGGTCGCGGTCGCGAGGCAGAACAAAATCAAATCAAAACAAAAGTCTAAAAACGTAGAGGAATCTAAGGTATCGTAAGTGAATATTTACGCAAAGTGGAACCGAAACAATTTAAATTATAATGTGCTAGAAATAATTACAGTTGTATCAAAGCTTCTACTGAAATTATTAACAAATGCAAAATCATATCATTCCTGCTTGTCTTTATCCTCACGAGTCAATTTTTATTTTAACTTTGCGCGTCTGCCATTGTGCGATATCGACCAGTTTTTAACTCGTACGGAAAAGTTTTGAACTAATTTTTTTATTAGTCCCACCCCGGGAGTTGAGATTTTGTTATTACAATTTCGGAGATATTTTTTTATCGACTGCAGTCTAACACTAGACCTCGACTTCATCTGTTATGTGATAATGAGGCCGTAGACCAGTGTTTCCCAACTTATTTGGTCTCATGTCCCATTTTTGAGCTAAATATGTCTCTGTGTCCCCTTACACCCTTGCAATTTTTATTCAGTGCCCTCAAAAAAAAACGAAAACCAAAAATGCAATGAATTATATTACCTTTTTTTTTTTAAATCGCCGATTGCCCCCCTGTGGAGCCTACGCCCTACCTTGGGAAAATGCCATAGACGATGTGTGATGCCTAAAACAAGTCTGCTCTCACATCTACATATGAAGGAACGCAGTTGCCTGAGTGTTGCGACCGTCTACGGGCGACACTGATCACTTTCCATCAGGTGAACCGCTCGCTCGTTTGTCTAATCTTCCCATAAAAAAAACACAGCAACGCTGTTATGGCGACAGATTGACATTAAGAGTGGTAGCTAGCCAGGTGGGTTCAAAAGCCTTCCGAACATATCAGGCTTCACTACTTGCGTGGCGCGAAATTGAAACTGGAACGTCTTTATAATAAGGCAAGCGCTTATCCACTGCGCCACAGAAACAGACAGTTTCCTTTAACGATTCCATTGTAATTTTTCCATTACGTAATCAAGATAATGTCCTAAGTACCAAAAGCTGAAGTTAATTTATTACTCGTCCCATTACATAATGGAATGAATGAAAACGTGTCCGAGAGGAATAACTTTTACGTAAATTCGTTCCTTACACAAACCATCCGCGTTCCAATCCGAGAGGCCTAAGCTAATTCCATTACCAGAATACAATATAGCGGAGTGGATAATTATTTAGCATAACGACTGCGAGTTGAGTGGGTCAATTGCTGATATGTAGACGTATGCGCGGTTTCAGACATTAATTATCATCCTTTTGGCCCTTTTATGTCCTTTTTTTTTGCAAAGATTTTGGACCGAACGGTTTAGATTACACACATCAGATTTATCAAGTAGTTTCAATTTTAATTTTAGCTTGCTTTTTGATTAGTTTACCTATATATTCACTAATTTGTACTATATTTAATTTTTATTTTAATTATGATATATATCGCATATAATTATTAATTATTATTTATTTTCGTTTATTTACCAGAAGAAACACGCACCCTTGCTTTTCAAGCGTTACTTTACGGAAATATTTAAACCAATGAAACAAAAACATATTTTCTTATTTCTAATTTTCTTATTGCAAATATAACGACTAAATTACAATCACCACTTAGATTATAATTTAAATGTAATGTTTCCGGTTAAAAATAACATTTTTTTTTTCGGTTAATCGAGAATACATTGGATCAAATATGGCTGATGTTAATTAAAAATACAGGAGACAAATACAGAATAATATTTCTGGAAATTTGAACTGTGCACCTTTGCACCACAGTCGTTGAGCGTCGGCTGATAGAGGCGCCTGCGAAACTGCACCTTGCGTGTGGCCAGGAAGTGCGTGCTGGTGGCAACGGCGCAAGACATGGGCGAAGCGGAGTTCACCGTTTCTATTTAACACTGATTTAAGATCTTTCGTCTGATTTCACGTCATGTGGTTTCGTAAAGATTTTTTTTGTGGTTAATATTTGGCCCAGATTTCACCTTATGTTAAGTGACAATGAAGCCGTTGACGATGCAGCATGCTTGCCCTGAATACATCAGGGTTTTACATGTATGATTGCCACAATGATATTCAGGTGAGTTTGAAAAATCTTTCCACTATCCAGACCACTAGTTCAATGACCCGGTAACCGAACTCGGGATCTACTCGTTATAAGGGTTATAAGGGTAACCACTGCGCCGCACAGGTAGTCCAAAAAGTGAGTCAAAAACTGATAAAAGATCCTTAATGTTTATACAAATGATTATAAAACCTCTTTGCTATATTAATCTGAACATTTTGAATGTTCAACGTCGTTAGGTCGGTAAAATGATCGAAATTTAACGAATTATAGATAGTTAAGGGCGTTATCAAAAGTAATGACTCATTAAATATAATGGAAGTTATTTTTTTTTATATTTGTATAAATCGAATCCAATAAAACAAGAAATTTTAGTCGAATAGAATTAATATCGTAAACTGTGAACAAATATCTTGGGATCGATAATTTCTGTTCCGATTTAAGCACAACATTTAAATGTAATAAATATAACCTTACTTATGGTGAGCAAAAATTAAGTAAATGGAAAAATAAACTTTAAGTCTTGGTACGTAAAGTTCAACTAGCGATACAATATAATCTATGATTACAAACATCTTGTATACATGTTTATTATAAATATATTCTTTAGTTATAATTTTATTTATGTCGACAGAAAAATATTATATTGAACCAAATTATAATTTATAATTTATTTATATGTAAATTAATTAATAAGTAAAAATGATATAAAATTAAGCAAACCAAAAAACAATTTGTAAATTTTCTTCGAATATAAATACATGTTAAATATAGCGTAACATATCGCTCTAACTTAAACCAAACCCCGTCCGACCTTCTCTAAAGATAATTAAGCGTTTATTTCATTCATTGAACGCAAGCCGTTTGTCTTTGTTATTGTATTCGTCGGGGACTTCGATTCAAGTCCATTGATTTTTGCATATCAAATATTAATCAATATTTATCATTATTCCATTGATGTGGATTTATTGATTATGAAACGTTGATTTTTTCTTTATCCTCAGTAGCAAATTTATAATAATTACCTTCATAGATGGTAGATTATTGAAAATTGATAATGAAAATATCACTTTTATCAGGTGTAAAAAAATATGAATAAATGACAATAGCGGCTGGTGTGTCTTTGATGACATATATAAAATTCCAAATTCTTTCTGTTTCACTTCCTGACTTCTAGATCAACCTAAATTTAAATCGCTGGACCTAGATACATGAAATTCAGATAGTATGTTCTTTGTGATGTATTTATGTTTATGATGTAGGTATCCAATAAAAAGTGTTTGTTGAAGTTACGTCCTTACGACGGAGTAAAGAGAATTCAGATTTCAATAGAACATTATATTCTATTAGTCGATGGAGTCTTCAGTTTCACATATTGGTGGTGAGTTAATTTTAATAAAATAAAAAAAAATGTCACGTTCAGAGAAGCGGGAAATAAAAATACACAACATGGCTGACACTCCATGTTGTGTATAATTTTGAACTACGTATATTAAATTAGTTTGCGTCTCATGAGATGGCGTCGATTGTATGTTAGCCATTTGTAAATGTTTATGATTGTCAAATGACATCTTTAGCAGATGAGAGTGAATGTTAATGAAAGAAAATACTCTGTTATATTGCTTCTTGTTGTTATTATTCGTGAATGCTTACAGATAATGTTGAATTTTTAACATTGTCGTTTTTAACGTTGCGTTGCGAATGTCTGTGTTGTTGATTGTTATGTGATGTATTATCGCCTCTTTTCAGTCCGTCGAGTTAGCGCCATCTTTGGACAGTAATGGATAGTATTAATTCTATTAATATTGTTTCTATATTAATTTCTCCCGTGTGGTAAAAAATCTGTAAAAATTCATTTAAATTTTAAGTTTGATCTATTAGACAAACTATGACTATGAGAAAGTATTATTCCTTCTTTGTTTGACACGGAGCTGAACCATAAACAACAGAATATGTATTCGTATATACGTGTGACAGTAGATCGTCCCATTTTATTTAATTACATGTCATTTTTTTTCCTTTAAATAGTTTAAAAATATTGTTACTGAACTAGTTTCTGCTTTTCGTAAATATTTTTTATCGTGTGAGGGACAAAGTTCGTTATTAACGAAAGATTTTTTCGTAATTTAAAAAAACAAAAGTTAATATAAGCTTTTTAACTAGTGGTCGCGCAATGGTGAAAATTATATTATAATTCATTTAATTATAAACCATTACCTATTAGAAGCATAGATCAAAATATTTTGTACGTTTAAGTGATATCGCGATATCTATTTTTCAGTTTTAATTTTAAATTTTAATGTAATGATTTCCTACATAATAATAGAACAAAGAAATGGTATTTTGCGAACACCGTTATTCAATAAGCTTCAATAAACTGTCACCAAAACAAAGGATAGAATATAATTTGTTTAAATATGATTAGTCATAATAACGTAAGTATTCATTAAGTCCTTCTATTACAATGCTAATGTACCATTGGAAACTATTTGTATTTGATAGGCCCTCTTTCTAACGTGAAGCGGTAGTTGGCAAGCATTGTGATGTTTCAATAGGATAGAACTTGTCATGACAACTGGTTTAATTGTATAAGTTTCTATCTAGCAATTTTTAACATAATAATGTATAGACAGCACCGTTATTCTCCTTCCCTTCTCCGTTTCACATGGGCTATAGTTGGGTAGAAGTAACGTCAAAACAAACTCCCCAGCAGCATACTGTTTCTAAGTATACTTGAATAGAATTGAATAGTCTTTATTCCTAACCAAAAACAATAATAATACGATGAAACACATTAATGATTGCAAATGTACAAAGGGCGGTCTTACTTCTAAAATTAATTTCTTCTAGATAAATGGACACGTAAGGAAAAAAGAACGATAGGGATGTAATTATTAGATAGTATTATAACTTAAACGATAATAGACATAATACATAAAGACAGATACGTACAGTCGTACAAAGATATATTAGTCAAATTTAAAATAAATTATGATAATTACATAAGATTCTCAGAGACAATGACTTTTTAAAAGTCTCTTAAAAGCCAATAATTTCTGTGCCCTTCTCACAGTTAGGGGCAGGTCATTCCATAATCACATAGTCTGAAGAGTAAAAGCACCATTTACGAATTTGGAACAGAGCATAAGCACATGAAGTATTAAATATTCTATGTTTAACATTTCTCGTGAAATTCCTTCGAATATTTGATGCGATGTTTAAGATAGATGGGAAAGAAAGAGTGAATAAGACGCTATAGAGAAGTACTATATAATGAGTATTTAGCCGAAGTCTGATTGACAACTAATTTTAGCTCAGAACGAATTGAATACAAAAAATAAAATATTACTTGAAAATTAAGAGCCATGCGGAATAAACCAGTGTTCGAGGTTAAATACATTTACACAAAAGGCACAAATGTAGTAAAAAGTCTGTCAGTAATACACAATATATAGTAATATATAAATATTTGACTGTCAGCACAAAGACTAGTCATTAAAGTCTTTTTTGTGTTAAGTCATTCTATTGATGTTGACATCCCCTCCAATAAAAATTACGTTAATTTTTTTTTTAATTAAATACCAATTTTTTAAATTTCATTTGCACTTTTTTGTGATCTTCATTTATAATCGTTTATAAGCAGTGTATAATCGTGTATAAGTATCCACGAGTGAGACGAAATAACCAGACATCATCGGCTTCAATCACGAGAGAGAAGGAGATGACACGACCCTAGGCGCCACCGCGATGACAACTAAGGCAGGATGGCGTTACAGCTGTCACGACCAATTTAAAATGAAATAATATTCACCCAACACACAGATACATCACCGGCCCTATACAAGGAGAAGTTATAATTATATTATATCTTTTATTGATAATTTGTGGATCAAAATAAAACTGATTCAATTATTATACAGCAGTTTGTGTTTTCGGTTGACATGTTAAAACTAAAATACTTCTCAACTAAAGGACTTATATGTAGTGAACTCGTTTTTAGACTAATATCTTGAAAGGTTTTTGGTCACTTTCATTCATTAAGTAAATTCGTCGCTAGACGGTGCTACTATACCATTCGAAAGATCTCTACGTAAATATTTGAATACCCATTAACCATTTTCCGAGATAAGATTAATATACAGTGAAAAAGTAAAGTTTGCAGAATATGGCTAGTCCTAATCAAATAATAAAATTTATTATAATTACAGTGTGCCGATTGGTTTTACTATTTGTATAGGTACAATGGGATTGAAGTTATAAATGTTTCAACAACATTAAAACAGTGATAATTCATTTTAATTAGTGAAATAGTAAAGAATTACTTAAAACTATTTAATAATTATACATATCGCACCCTTAGTGCGACACTGTCACTTTTGCAAAATTAAAAACGAAAATCGGCTAAGTAACGTAACAATTGTACATTTTATGGGAACATTATCATTTTAATGAGAGATTAAAAATTTTCATAGTTCCCTAACCAGTTCAAGTCGTCCAAATACTTTGTTTTAAACTATGTAAGTTGGTGCTTGACCACAATCCTGCCTGCTGTTAAGTGATTATGTGATCTGTGATGGTGAAGCGCACTGGCCTAGAAAAAGCCTGTTCCTTCTCTTCTTGAAGACGCCCACATCAAATCCGGGAGTGGCTTCTGAAAAATTTCCTTTTCTCGTCATCAGTGGACGGAATCGCAGCACTGGCAGCTGCTAGTGCAATATGTTAATTTAAACAATACTTTTACACAAATTAACGAAATAATTGTGAAATATAACTGTAAGCTGACAAGCAGAGATACAATATATGTTATCAATGAGCGCAAACGCAAAATCATTTTTATTTCTATCCCACTTTTAGAGTTGAATTTTTTTATTATAATTTCAATGCTCTCGATTTCCTGATTAACTCATTAAACGAAAATGAATCATTAAAGTGGGACCGTACACAGTTGTGTACAGCTATCTAAAAAAATGTACGCATTGAATTGAGAACGTTTCGTTTGTCGCCGGTTGAAAAACAAAATGGATGATATGAACGAGTTAATGTTAGTTAATAAAAATCCCCTGTACCGAATTACGCGTTATAAAGTCCACGGCTATGTCCTAATCACGTATTTATCAACTGGTCCCAAACAGTTATCGCGTGGCGATCGCTATCACATTTGAAAAGAAAATATACATATATACATATATATATATAT
>DWQX01003807.1:0-16618 GCA_018245475.1 Pharmacophagus antenor
CGTGAGCCGCTGGACTTGGAGATATGAAATTTGATTAATTCCTCACTTAATGGAGTGGGCGGGAGGAGGGAGAGCGGGGCGGAGGGTTTTCTGTTTAATGCAATGAAACTTTTTACTCCTCAAGGCACTGGACTCTAAATTTGGTTCACGTACTGGAAAAGTATTAATCTTAATATTAAATAAATAAATTACCTCGCCTAGATAAGCGGCGCACCGGATAATGCGTGACGGCCAGTAGATTATATTGGTACGTGCGTCCTTATTCGTTAAGGTATATCAGCAATAAATAAAACTAAAAAGGTCTAACTTTCTTTCACATAATATGAAACCTTTTTGTGTGAAAAACTCGTGATAGGCAAAGTTGTGACCCTTTGACTTGTCCCAGCGGGGGAGGACCCTTTTCCGAGGGTAGTTTAATCAGTTTTGAATTGCAAACTTTCTAATCAGTGGATTAAAGTGTCGTTTAAAGCGGTTATTAGGTATATGTAATTCAGATAAAATGAAAGCTTATATATATTTTCTTCGAATCTACCAACCTCCCTATGCTTTTACGTAGTCTGCAATAATCACTATGTTCGGAATGTAATACATAATTCAGGGGTCCGGTCTGCAGGCGTGCGCAAAAGTCCATACATCGTAATGAGAATTTTTTTTTTACATATCACATAGAATAGGTATTTAAAATTCTTTTAGTTAATTTTGTTACACGGTGGTTCTAGATAATAATAACTGAATTCATCATGTTATTATTATAGGTGAAAAATAAATAAGATGTTTCTCTTTCATTTAACACTAAAATTACGATTCATTTTCACAATTTCCTTTTGGATAATTTGATGTATTAACGTATTAAAATATTTCGTATTTAAAAAGAAAATATGGGGTAGCATTGCCAGAAATACAATAAATTAAAAAAAGACAAAAGCGTGTTAGTATAGAGGTTGTTTTATCGAACGGTGCTCCGTCAAAATGACTAGTTCCGTGAATCTAGTGGTAATTACTGTTTAAAACGCTCGAGTAACTCTTGCCCCAAATCTCGGCGGGTCGTCCTTGTTCCAAAGTTACTGCATCGCTCCACGTACAAGTGGAAACTTGGCGGCAGATATGCTGAAACGTTTTACATAATTACAACTTTGACTACACTTCAAATTTAATTTCACCTCTTACTTACGTGACGCAGAATAAGATAATTTAAAATAACTACAGGGAACCCCCGGACCGTATTCCCACGGATAAACCACCTGAATGTTTTATAAGTTGATATAAAATTATACGGAACATAGCAATTTTGAGAGTGGATTTTAAAATCAATATCATCAGCGCCATTTATTATCCTATAATAAAAAATAAAAAATTATGGCATGACTTAAATTTCTTTTATGTTTATGTTCTCAATATTTAATATTTAATATAGTTTATTAACTTTGTATCGCTTGAAAAATTTACACAAATATCGTAAAAATAATAAAATGAAGTATGTAAATTTTTACAAAGAAGTTGCGAAAATATCGTAAGCCCTAAACCCTTATATTTCATTACAGATTTGTTATTCAACGTATAGCGGTTGGGGCATTCGACTGGAATCGTTTACATAAAGATAAGCGAAATCCATTATGTAAAACAATGTAATGTACTTAGTCGGTATGAATACGGATAGAAAATTGACTATATCGGGGAATCCACCGATTTGCAGGGTACCTTAACTGCTTGTTAGGAGAATTTTAGATTCACAACAAATTTTTATGCCTACGTTATTTATAGAAAATATTTTTTAGTAAAGTGAGAATGTGCAGGCTTATAATTAAATTTTTTTAAAGTGTTGCCAATTGCCCTATATAATTTGAAAGTTATTACTTTTCTAATGACAAATTACAATTAAATTTTTTTTACATAGTGTATTAAGATATTTGTAAATAGTTTTTTCATTTGGTACAATTTTTTTTCAGTAAATGACTAGAAATGCTCCTGATTTGAAAAAAACTTAACGATGACTTTGTATTGTGTGGGGAAGCTGAAAAGATTATATTATTATTTTTGGTTTATAAAGTTATTCTCTGTAATTTTAGTGAATGTGAATAATCATTACTATGATAATACCATATTTAAATATTATAAATTATGGTTGAATATCGACCACTGCGCGAATACTGGTATTAATAATAATAATAAATTAAACGTCGTCGAATCTACGTGATTTATATTAATTACATTAAAGACATAGATTGGAATCGGTTCAGTAAACTTCGCAATGCGACAGGTGTGGTTCTGAAAATGATCTATGAATTCTTTCTTCGTAGCAGCTACGTAGGAATAATGTCTTGCTTCGAATTTCAGTAATGATCTTACCTGTCGTTATTTTACACGACGCGGAAATTTAAACTCTCCGCCATTGTGATAAGAGTCCATTTTGAATGGAGCCATGATATTTTTAGAAAGATCCCTCTTCCGTAAGCTCCGTATTTGATGAACAGCCTCTTTTTAAATTATTCACGAACTCCAAACGGAAATTAAATTGACGGGTGGGTGTTGTTACACAATTTTTATTTAAATCAGTGGTTTTCGTACGAAATGACACCGGATTTTATTTTATTTTTGTTATTAAATAACGGAGCTCTTACCTGTAACTTTGTTATGATATTGTGCATAAATTCATATTCATTGGGGATTTTTATAACACCTTCATTCTCCTAATGCATTTTTAAGGAAAATTTTGAATACATAAATAATATCTTTACTAAGAATGGAAGGAGTTTAATGAAAATTTGAAAAATACTTATCACATAGTATTTCAAACACTTAGTGTTACAGTTATTAAGTATTTATACTCTTCCCGGCGATAGAGTGCTAAGATACGAGTATTTCTATTAAGCACTATACGAATAAGAGTCTCAAAAGAACCAACAGAGTGGCCACTGGAAGTGTATATCGCTTAACATTCGATGATACAACGATTTTTAAACAGTTTAAAATCTCAAGCCGCACTGAAACGGAGATCTACATATAATTATTCAAATGAGAGAGAGAGAGAAAGAATATATTAAATTCAGTAAAATCAGCAACATGTTTCTCGGCGATAAATTAAAATTCCTGATTTAAATCTTTGTTAACGTTGACGCTGGAATATTTACAATGCTTACTCTATGAACTATGAATGCTACTCAATGACTACTTCTATATTATCATTTTTATGATTCTAGAACAGGGATCCAACAGGGCACGTTTATCAATTTAATCCAAAGCATAAGACTCTAGGGACGTTTCATAATAATCTAAGACTTTTTATAATACTCTGGGGATATTTTTAAAGGACTCTAAGTCAGGGATTCCCAAAGTGGTCGATATCGACCCCTCGGGGTCCACTGTCTTCCATTGACCTAAGTCAGATTAAAAAATAACACTCTGTAGCAGCTGTTTTAAGTTAGCGGACCATTATGAATAAGGGGGTTGATCTTAAAAGTAGGTAATTTGGTCTTGGGGGTCTGAGGTAACAGTTCATTTTGGAAAAGGAGTCGCTTGCCCATAATAGTTTGGGGATCCGTGCTCTAGTTAGGGACTTTTTAGTGGTTTACCGCTTGCATTCGCACACACGGTGACCCATTATAAGATTTAGTTATCACACGAATGATAGAGTTTGAATGGCAGTAGGATCTTTTCGAACCTATCTCCATTTTCAATGTAAATATACTGCAACATTACTACTGTTTTGATAGTATATGAGGGCCAGAGTGTACTGCGCGAGCAAGCTACACCATCATGTAAAATTGAGAGCAACTGTTGACCAATAAAAAGCCTTTCGACATTTTTAAATAACCTGATTTCTTTTTAAAATTATTTAAATAATATGGAAGAAATAAAATCTCAAAGACGACATTAAAAACAAAGACGACATCACATATGTATAATGATAGAAACAACACCACGGCTTTTGAATCGAGTTAAAAACAATATCGCATATTTATCGAAACAAAATCGATATCTCATTTCCGTCCCGCATCCGGAAGGAGCTTGGGATTGCGCCATCGGCACAATACGCCCCGCGGCACGTGCATCCGAGCGTGCGCCACACGCTGTCAAGTTGGCTTGCGCTGAAATTGTAGCGAGAACGTATTAAACTTATTCAGGCGGAAGTCACGAGCGCGAAGCGAATTTTCGCACCTACACAAGTACGTTAAAGATTATAAAATGATTTTACATTAATCGAGAGGCGGAAACACCTTTTTTTTAATAAAATTTTCACGTTATCATCGAAACTACCTTTACCTAACGCATTGTACAAATTATACAACTCTTGCTTCTCTTTTTTCGAATTGTATAGAACGAATATTAATTGAATGTTTTGTCAACAGATGTCGTCTCATTAATATAAATATAAACATACTAAATTATCACGGAAAACTTTATATGTAGAAAGAATACGTAGACAGAAATCAGGATACTTTCTTGTAGGTCAATATAATACTTCACCATATAGGCATCAATGTCACTTAACATCAGGTGTAATTTAGGTCAATTGTTAGCCCACTTACTACATAATAATAAAACAAAGCTATCTTCAATATTAAAATCACGATTGTATACGTAATATCTATATCAATGTTTTTATTTATAAGTAGCAATAAGAATTTAAATGATTATTAATGTAACACTTCGTTATTAAAAATATTTTAGTGTCACCTTATTCTAGCTGGCGATAGTTTAGATTTAGCTAAAAGCAAGTCTAGATAGAGCCCTCCAAAAGCTGTAGCGCTTGTATTCACTTAAATTCTCTTTACTAATCACAAGATCTCTCTTTGGCATCGTGGTAAACCTTGAAAATTAATCCTGTTTTAAAAATTTGTGTTATCTGTAATAAAGTTAAAAAAAAAATTGTAAATACAATATATTATTGTTGCAACACTAGGACTATAAATAACACCTCTCATCAAAACACAATTCCTTATCTGCAAATAAATTCGGGAAATGAATGTACTGGCAACATTCCAGTTGCGTCGTTCAGCAGCGGCTCTTTTGTTTCGTCGCCGACAGACTCGCGGGCGTCGCCGCTGTAATGTGTTGGACTAAGCTATCCGTTAAAGTTACAGAGCTAACTTAATTTGTACTCTAACGGGGGACATTGTGACAATACTTTATTACGGGTGGCAACATTGTTACGTAAAGAAAATTTTAATAAAGCATATGAAGATCGTATAAGAATATAATTTAGTTTAAATAAAGAATTTAAGAAAAACTTTTGTTTTTCATAAATATTAATTAACTCTTATTTATATAAAATTAGATATGACATGAGCAGTGGATTTTGGATTGTTATATAGTTTTGTTTTTCTCCACGGTTTTACTCTGTTGGCTGTCGTTACGCGATATTGAGTGACAAAGACAGCATTATTTTTACGGTGTTCGCTGAGAATATTCTGACTCTCATATGTACGATTGTCCGGGCAGCAACGTTGTTTTGGAGGCAAATTAGCATTGAGGATCTGATAAAATCTAAACTTCAGTAATAATTTCGCTCGAGATTCGAATGTAACATCTTTGTGTTAGAATACATGCGGTGAACCACTGCTTAACCGAGCAATTAAAAGTATCCTCCGACATATTTCGAGCAGCATCTTCTTATTAAAACAAAGTTATAGTACCTTGAGTCACGGAGTGTTAGGACTGAGAGGTATATGTTAATATGTATATTACATTTTTAAGATATTAAACGTAAATATTCGATTCTGATATTTAATGAACTAGATTACATTTACGATTCATTGTTGCATCAGTAAAATAATTTTTTAAACGAATTGTTCAGCTTTTTTTATATTCAAAAATAATGCATTCTTAAATAAACTCCGAAAAGAATTATTCAATACTATTTTACAATAAATTTTTTTTTTCGCACGAATCCTTTTAAATATATTTATCGTGTAAAAAATTAGGTGTTCATGTAAGAAAAGTTTTTCTCGAGACATTTATAAAGCGTTGTTTTGATAGGTAAAAAATATAAAACAGGTGTTATGACCCGGGTCATTCATAGTAAACATGTAACAGGCAATCATAATAATTGTACACGTTAGGCGGTGTTCACAATCGATAATAATTTCACCCCTGTCAATGCTTACATTAAAATCGATATCGATGATATTATGAAATAGACATCGTGATTTTGTATTTGGAATTCGAATTTTTATATACAGAACCTGGAAATTATTACACCTGGATATGGTACAGCATCTAAAAAGGAGTCCGATTTAAAAAGATCACTATTCTTTCTTAATTATAACAATTTATATAGGTAAAACTTAATTCTTTATAATCAATAACATAAATAACTCTCTTATTTGTCTATGGATTTATAAGTTAAAAATAAAGGAAAAATGCTAATAAATTTTCATTTCATTAACTTTTTATCAGTTATTCGATTTGGCAGTTTTGTATAACGCAATCCATTTAATAATTTCAAATTGCAAACGAAAGCGGTGAACTACGTTAAAAGACACAAATCGATAATAAACAAACGTTTTAAAATCGATTCAACGCTGTTCAATGACACGTCTAAGCTAAATGGAATGAACAGCCGTTCGGAAACTGTAGTGTTAGGATTTATCGAGTCGGTTGTACAATATAAATGTAGGGATACTGTTTTAGCAAAAAATTTTTCGTCGAAGAAGTCGGTCTGATTGTTTTTTTTTTTATCGCTTGCCCGTAAAACGAAAACTGTATTGTATAACTATTGCATATGATATTTAGTTTTTGAGCTTTTTACATACTTAAATGTATTTATTGAATTATTAGTTTTAACGTCACAAGTTTATTATATTAGTCTTAATACTACGTTTGAAGTGAAAATTGGAAAGTGTACAATTATCCCGGATCACGGAGTGTGAATAGTTTTATCGAAAACTCAATATCAATTTGATGCTAATTACTGTATTTTTACAGTCATACAGTTGAGTGTCAGAGCATTCTGACGCGCACACTTCACTGTTTTCATTGTCATTTAACGACATGTGAAATCGAAGCTAATGTTACGCCCATTGTAGACTAATAATTGGTTTATGCTTTCGGAAGCTACATTGAAATAAATGTAAAACTTTACGCACGTTTTTTTTTCACGCGTCGGTTATTTAAAATAACGTTACTTATAACGTGATTTATGACACCGATCCAATTAGGTATTTCAACACGCCTCAACACGCGTACCCACTCGTTAATGAAACCGGACAAATGCATTTCACATCGCCGGTATTGGTACCGTGTCGTGCGCGAAAGGAATTGTGAAGAACTAATCTTGTTAAACGACGCCCCGGGGGCGAATGGTAGTGGGTAGGGGGGGAGGGGTTGTGTTCGAATACTAACTTGGCGCTGAGCCGACGAAAGTTTAAGTTTTAATTAGTTAATATAATCAAGACTTAGTATGCGGAAGTGCGTTACAAATAAGCAAAAAATATTAATACTAAGTTTACGGAATTTTTAGTTCATAGTTTTTTCTCAGAGGCTTAAGTAAATTAATACATTAAATAATTGTTAGATCCAAAGAATGCAATACAAAGTTGCTATAAAGGATGGGATATAATTGAACATAACACGTCACGTGAGTACTATGAACATTGATAGTAAACGTCATTATGTCAAAATGACGTGTTCCATAAACCTAGTATAAGAACACGTGACGATTACAAAAAATTACATTAGTGGATAATAAATCGAAATACAATCCTGATCTTACAAATAAAAAAATAACCCTGTGGTTGGTTTTCTGTTAATTTCTAGGGTATGAACTTAGAGATATACTATTCTATATAAAAAGAGTCATCTAAATCAATGAAAATTCTAAAAGTTAAGTAAATAAATCTTCAAACAAAAATATTGAAATTGGGCAAGTTAGTAAAATGTACACGATACAGCGACTCATCGATTTGATGAAACCTTTTTGTTGTTGGTTAAAAATCAGATAAAGATACTAACAGGTTTATTATCTGATTGAAAAAGAAAATACAAAATTATTTCACACAAAAAATATAAAATATCTTATTTAATATCGTTTCCGTAATATGGAAACGATGAAGTAAATACTTGATAAATTTCAATGTACTCCTAATCTCAACCTTATAAAGTTATTCTCACCGGCCACTTGAATGCGAAACGCCCTCAACATTTTACAGGCTCGTCCATTTTCGATGTCCCGTCTAATTGGAGGTATACCCTTGTTGATAGCGAGATGGAAATTTTCTCATTCTCTTTTACAATTAAGCTTCTTCCGACTCGATCTTGTTTCTGCGGGCTCGAATAATGAGTTCTGTGTTGCGAATTGCTCACGTAATCGGTTTTGCGAGGCAAGACGAGAGGGTGCTCGTATTGTCTAAGAGAAGCCACTTCTCAATGGAATTAAATTTCACAAGCAATTACCTCAAGAAACAAATACCTTTAAGCGGCTTATGAGCAATTTTTTTATTGCTTATTTTTCAAGACAACTTTTATTATTTAGCTTACATTAATAATTTTTTCATTTACTTTCGAGGGGAAATAATATTTTTTTAATTAATTACACTAGTTTTTTTTTAAACAATTGACCTTAACAGTTTAACGTTTTTTTTTACAGTTAATTTTATAAATTTGTGAAATATTATGTGTTTAGATTAAATAAACAAAAACCAAGAGTGCAACGAAGAAGGCAATAAGTTGAAAATAAGTTATCGTTAAATAGTGTTAGAAATTTTTCAATTAGAATTGAAACGGAAAGCAATTATATTAGTCAATTGTTAAAATTCAAAATCTGTGATCGTCGATACCTTAGCCTGGAGAGGCAGGTTAACTTTCGTAAGGTTTTAGATCTTAAGTGTTAAGTAATAGAGTAGTATTAGACTTTGCTACTAGTCAGTGTTAGAACTGTTCGAAGCGAGTCGTTATTCTGTGACAAGAGTGGCATTGGAGAGGACTTTTTTAAGCATCAAGATGGCGTTCGCAGCGGCTAGAATGATACTGAAGGATAAAAGGCGGAAGGCTTCGAAGGAAGACTTCAGGGATCCGAGGAATAGAAGCAAGGTATACTTATTATAAAAGACGTTTCTTCTCTTGCTCAAATCGAGTACATAAAAAAAATTGAGATTTTATAAATCGCACCATTAAAATGAAAATGACCTAAGTCAATATTGAATGACAAAATTGTGGTCACAATATCGGATGGTATTGAATGCGTTCAATTTTATCTTTCATTTGTTGTTTATTCATTGAATAACTGAAAATTTGAAACACATTAATTTACACAATGATTTACAAGCCATTTAAAGACAATTCATAGCACAATCGGAAATTTTAATAATTTTCAGTTATGTCATTTTCATTCGAACCTTAAGGTGTTTCTTTTTTAAAAGAGTAATGACAGTGGGTGGATATAATTATGACGCTTAGGGCTATCCGTTCGTGCGGAAATTGCTCATTAAGTCGTTTTTCTACCGCGACAAGGCCGCATATCACACCGTAAACAAATTGGAATGTGTTACATTTTTTTATATAATACTCTGTTTATATTAGTGCTACCATGATTATTGTGTTTGTTTTAAATTCTCAAACAACGATGACTAACTAATATTTTCTTGGGATAAATTATAAATACTGTAAAACATTATTACAAACTCAATTATTATCTATTTTAGTTATAAATAAATATCCGGGACATTTTTCACACACAGTACTTTGTTCTCAAGTTAGGTAATCAAGTACCCATAGTATGGGTTATTAGAGACCGATACACATACATAGATGTTTTTTTAATAAATACTTAATATAATATATATAAATAATAAGATACAGAACAAACACAAATATTCAACACATGAATGTTGGGCCTGAGCGGGATTCGAACCGGCGATACCTGGTGTAGAAGGTAGAGGTTACTACCATTACAAAGTACTTTTAGTCGTTTATAATATAATACGTAGTTACTTAATAAATCGTATGTATTAGTCTTAATAAAATATTCGTAATAATTACACTGAAAATATAACTTAAATGGGAACTAAAGAACAAGAGTTTATAAAAGGTATACTATAATCTTCAATTTCATAACGTTAAGGTCGAGTAAATTAAGTTAAACTTAAAAAAAAACGAAATTCTGACCATTTCGAGAACAGTACGCCTGGATACAAAACTACAATATAATATGTAGTTGTTTTACTACAGTCATCGTATTGTAATAAAAAGATAAACAATTAGCTTAGCTCTCTTTAAAATCTCATAAAAATACTTTACTATGTCGCATGCAGTTCAATATTAATGTGTTGTTTGTGTACAAAATGATAATCAATATTTTTTTAATAATGTTCTCGCAGAGGTATCGTGTCGGTGTAAATACGTTCCCATCGCTCGACTTGCTTGTTCCGTTCTAGAAGCTCTTTAGCAGGCGCATAACCGCGACTGTCGGGGGATTCCCCATTCAATGACAGTTGATCGTTACTAGCTGCTCCATCCGTAAAAGCAATATTAATTTTCGATTCCATTAAAGTGTAAATTAAATATGTTTTTGTATCTCATAATTATCTTTTTCTTTTAAGAGATATAAAACGTACATTTTTTATTATCGTGATTTTATTGAAGTACGCAGTGAATTCGTTGGTGGTACTTAAATGTGAACAAAATTGTTTTAATTCAATATATATATATATCCCAAGATAGGTAGCTAAGTAGCACCTGTAGTATGTATTATCGAAGACCGATATATTTTTAAATAAATAGTTGAATATTCATTAACAACCAGACGCAGAACAAACACAAATGCTCATCACAATTGTCCTAAGCGGGAGTCGAACCTGCGATCCCTGGTGTAAGAGACAGGTTTATTACTTTTACATTAACGGGCCAGTCAATTCCAGCGGTGTTCACTGTTTTGGTTATTTCTTATACAATAATTACGTAATGTTGTTATTACGTATACTCATATCGGAAAGTACACACCTTCCATATTTCATATCTCTATAATCAGCGGGCTAAAGTATGCCTTAATATTAAGGTCAGACAATCAGTGAATCAGTTTGGACTTTGAATTTTATATGTGTAGATAGTTCCACCAAAATTTATATTCATTGATGAATATTCTCATATAGACTATTAATTTAGTGTTAAAAACAAAAACACTATAACACAGCTATTAAAGAAAGGTATAGAAGGATAGATATTAAAAATATGCGGATGAAATGTTTGTTATATCTTTCCCCGAAAACGTTGTATATTTCTTATATAATGTTTAGGCAATATTAGAATTCGTCCCTTGTATCGGAGAGTTTACCGATGGAAAGCCGATAGAATTTAAATAGCTCAATCGAACATTCTGGTCGTTTCACCGCTACGGCGTCGTGGTTAGGCGCATGTCCCTCGCCTTACAAATGTTAAAAGATTTAATCGAGAGAAATATTAAAAACACCGTTTTCGGCTCCATTTATGACGTGAACTTCTTTAATAGAACAGTGAATAGGTTTCTTACAGACTGCCATTTAATATCATGGACTAAAATCAATTCTAACGGATGGGGTTAGAATTGATAATAGAAAGTCAAGCGCTAAATAATGAAAAAAAATAATGTTCATACTTTATACATAGCCATTGTACTGATATTCAGTTCTAGTATTCATTTTAGATCCAATCGACTTTAGTTATTATCATTGCATATCCTATATAAAAAATTAGGTTGAAATATTCCAGTGTATCGTTGATGTTATAGCGCGTTCGACCAATTTCCGGCGGCTGGAGCCCGTGCTTCCGCCGCCCATGCGCCGCCATGTTGTGACATTTATGTGGCGGGAAATTATCTGCATTTATACGGGTATACGCGCGTTTGGTCCCGCTATTACTACGGTATCATAAAAATCTGTAAACATAAAACGTGTATAAAGTGTCTTAATTAAAGCGAAATTAAAGACTAAATTAAAAAAAAAAACTAATTAAATTCGAATTCAAAATTTCTTCATTAGCACTAGATTGTCGAAAGAATAAATTTTGATTGCTTTTCAAATCATTTATATAATCAATTTTATTTATTATATTACGATTTTGCATTATGTCGTATTGACTGACGCAAAATAAAACAAAAATGTAATAATAGCTACTCAGTTGTAAACTTATGTAACATTTATGTAGTCATCCACACTACAACAGCTTTCTCACGCGCTGTTTTCGACAATTATTTAAATTGATTAAACTATAAATTGATTACGACTAACATTATTCAATCACTTAAAACAACACTATATATATATATATATATTTTAACAGTAATTTCATAAGCTACAAAAATAGTATTTATTATGTTAGCAGATTACAATATGACAGTGATAGCCAGTTAGGGCAGCTAAGAAAACCCTACAACTGTCTAAATTTCTCCGCTTATGTTTTGATAACGAATCAAGGTACAGATATAATATAGACAGACGAAATATATAATACAGGATAAAACTGTTGTACCATCTGATATAACTTTATTTTCTTTTCTATGTATTTTATTTAATTAAAGCCTGATCCAAAATATCCCTTACTCGATTTATTTTCACAGAACCACTACAAGATTCTTGTTAGAATTTCAGCGTTCACATTTAATGAAAAACATTGTACGATCTTTGGTTTTCATTAAAAACAAAAACAATAGACTATTTTTTTACTATAGCGTGAATAGTATCCGAGTTTTCAGCCGATTGCCCGCCGCCATTCACGCTCCGATAAAGCTGAGTTTCCGGATATAATGCGTCGAGTGTATTCAACGATCTCGCGCATTGTTTGCGAGGGCTATACAACCTCCCAGTATTTTATTTACACTTGATTTGTGCGAATATTAAAAAAAAATTGGTAAAATGTTGTAAATATTCATGAGGTACTCCGATTTGAAATCGTATTTTTTTTTTATTACATACACACAAAATCATGGTATCACTAAAAAAATAAGCTACGTGGCAAGCGTGGAACTATTGATTTGACGAAATCGTATGAAAACACATAATCAAAATTACTACACTAATAGAAAAATATTATATTGTTTACTATTTACCTAATGTGATTTTTGTCTAATCAATTTCTTTTTCAGATTATCACCGAGTGTTTACTGCCCTCCGATATACAACGTTTTTAATTTTGATTAACTACCGTGTCTTACTTGCGAGGAGATAATGTTCTTTGTGGAAGATAGGTGTCGCTGATTGTCTTGGAATACGCTTTAAATGTTCTACGCGACTGCTTTCATATAAGTTTGAAACCAAACCAGCCGGCTATCGTCTAAAAACATAACAGATAGTCTAAGAATGTCCCAATAATATAAAATTACCTTTGACCAGTAAATCGTTTTAATATTTTTTAAAATATGTATATGAAAGATTTTGTTTTGCTAGCTTATATATTTTTATAGTCTATTGCACAATATAAAAGAGGAGATTGAAAGTAAATATAGAAAAAATGTGCTTCTATCAAAATACTAAATTTCTTAAAAATTTCCATGACCTACCAATTAAACAAAAAAAAATCCAATAAAATATAAATAAAAGCTCTAGGGCATGTTTGGTATTATGTTTGTTATGCTTTAATGGGTTAAGTGATTGTTTGGGTTTTAATTTCGAGATGAACTAAATTTAAGGTATCTTGAGTGCACCATTTTATTACCACAAATCTGACAATGATTGTCCTGTTAAAAACCATCCGACCGTGGCAGATTGATCGCAACGAACGGATTGACAAAACTTTTTTTTTTAATTGACATTTTAATATAATTACCGCTTATCAATGAATGGCGGTGCTTCCACACGTGCCCAAAATCCTGGCATACCCTATATAAGGCCATTTTTATTTTGCTACAAAGTCTAAATCCGATCGCAAAGATAATAAAATTAACGAAAAAAGAGTTGTTTATTTATGGGTATATTAGTGCTCTGGCTTGCCTATCAGGCATGTCCTGCTACCAGTTAAAAAGGTTTTATTTCGACATTATAAACATAAATATCAAATTTGTGTTATAAGTATAAATAAACAGTTGACTGGTAAATTAGTTGAATTAATAAAATGACATGAAGCTGGCTGTACTGGTCTCCACTTAAACTACTTCAACCACACTTATTTGAAAGCAGTCCAAGTTACTCTTTACATTAAGCAAACGTGATAAACGTTAGAGTTTTTTTTCGACATTTTTAAGACACTTTCTATCAATTATTTCTGTTTTTTTTTTTGTAAAGAGTCACTTGCGGTCGTTGCAAACTACTTCTCCAGCTTGACTCTGGCAAAATATTACCTTATTCACTGTTTCCGAATCTATTCGCAATTAAAAACCACTTCGGATGAAAGCTTGCATAATTGATTCTTTGTGATATTGGAGCTAAATCTGAACGACTTAAGATTTGAAATTGAATGTATTGGTTGATTGAAAAAATGTTTCGGATATAGCTCTAAGTAAATGTGCATATTCCATATTGTTACCTGTATTGTATATACCAGACCAACAAGGTAGATATGCTGCACGAACTGTCTCTCTTCCTGCCTTTGAGCACTTTCTTTTTTTGAATGGCAATACACTATGTAATTCTAAAACGAGTTAAAAAATAATTTAAATTATACTTTTTAATAATAACATTTAATTTTATCGAAATATTGTTTACCGTAAAATGACAGCTTCAATAATAGAAATGAACAAAAATCATGAATACCATAAAATACTTATTCCTATTTTTTCACCCATAGGTCTTAATTAAAAAAAAGAAATATGGAATACACTTTGTGATATTCTCTATCTAATAATAAAAATTACCAGGTTCAAAATATACTATCCCCCTTCTGACATCTTTATGGTAGTTTTTTTCAATTTTCTTCTAAAAGAAATAAAACGACCAAAACCGGACCGTTCCATAAATTATCTGTGGTCATACATAAATTAAAAAAAGATCTCGTCATCGGTTCATGCGAATACGGAATAATTTAAAAATAATCTTTAATACTTTTTTTATATTCTCTACTATTTTACTTTAATTAACAGAACTAATTGATTTAGCTTGAGAGAATAGATGATAAATGCTATACAAACTATTCTTTAGATCGAATTGCGGATTCTGCAATTCATCGCCTACTGCATAGTTAATTACTCTTGTTCTGCAATCCTGCTAACCACTGCAGAATCAATTAAATTTTTGCGAATTTTCTCTATTCTGTTAGCATTTCTTTTCATGAACACCTTTATTCAATTATGGTGCTAACAGGATTAAGAACGTTTTCATTACAAAGAAATGTTTTAAATATTAACGAGCCTTTTGTTATAGTTAAAAATCTGGGATAAATATTAAAATTTCTAACATAAATACAATTTCTGCAAGTGAAGAGAAAGTTTTCAAGTTTTACAATATCTCTCTCTCTCTCTCTCGTTTCTCGCGTCAATGACAGAACACGTTCTCGAAAATTCTCAGTCGCCGGCACAAATTTTGAACCGTCGAATCCCCGAACTTCATATTTCACAGTTGAATCCCTCTAAGTTAAATCCCTGCCATCAGTTCTAATATTTCGAACGGGAAATAGGAAGCATTGGTTTGTTTCAAACTTTCCAAATGCATATAAAATACAATCCAGTTTGTCATATTGGCATTTGTCACATTAATATCTGACAGATCAGTCCTCTGAATATCATTTTGATTTTGAATCAGAGTTAGTATATTTAACTTGGAGATCTTTATCGCTGAAGATCGGTCAAGATAACATAAATATTACATCAGCCCCTAATTCCGATGAAATAATTACTGTGCTTCCTGTATTACTGTATCGTTAGAAGAGTATCAGAGAAATAACTAGATAAACGAGACTATAATACCTACGCCTCAAGGTGAAATGTACCTGATAATAAATACCTCGATATGGACAGGCGTAGCAAATACCATTACGTTAACATCTTGCTTGTATTTTAGCATAGTTGTGTAAAAACTAAAATTTAAAATTTTTAATCATCTATGCACTTCTCTATAAATTTATTTAACCTGCTAAATCTTAAATATGTAGAATCTTCAATTATATTCTACATATTAGTCGTTGACTTAAAATGTAGAATTACTAGTGTACAGGCCAAATCCACAGCATGTCGATCTTCTTGGTCGCTGTTATCATAAGCTATGTGTGCTTAGTGTATAGGAATCAATGTTTCTTCTTGCAGGCTCGGAGCGCTAGCACCAGTAGCTTTAGGAGTGTAAGTCAGGTAATGACAGTAGGTAAAGTTGCTTCTCCACTCCTGATCATTACCATCGTCTCTTTGATTTGGTTGGTTGTTTTGTTGGCAATGATTTCTGTCTTATTGATGATATTAGCTTCATAGTTAACATCATTATTCCATTTACAACGATAAATGGGCGAAGTTTATTGAAAATAAATAATTAAATTTAGAACCGATTTGAATTTAGAACCGGATTGAAATTAAGAACAAATATTAAATTGAATACTTTAATCATTGCCAAGGGTTTTGTCATCGGTCATTTGCGGTTTTGTAGTTTTCTTTTAGCAGTAGATGAATCATCATCAACCGTAGAATACTGAGCCAGCGGAAGGTAAGGTAACCAACACGTGTATCATAGTAGAGTTACATTTACTTCAAGATGATAAATTAATAAGGAAAAATTTTACAATTAAATAAAAGGTA
>DWQX01003808.1:0-16617 GCA_018245475.1 Pharmacophagus antenor
CCCCCCCCCCCCCTCCTCACTACTCCTCCTCCTACCCCTCATACCTAGTACAAACGTTTCCGCACTCAGATCTGCTGCCGGAACATGGCGGTGATCTCCTCAACGGTCCTGTTCTTAGTCTCCGGCACCTTGAACCACACGAACATCGCGAACAGGAACTGGAGAATCGCGAATATAACGAACGTGTTCATACCGAGAACGGTCTGCGGGAAGGAAAATGAAACGTTATGAGCTATAACGGTTTTTATTTGAACACCTTTGAACGCTACGGGGGTCACCGGTGACCGGCAAATAAAGACTGTTAACAATTGAAAATACCGGCAAAATGGCAACGTGTATCGATTTTTCATTCTTATCATCGCTAATGTAATGGCGAAATATTAAGCTCTAAGCTAAGAGCAGATCATTAAAATATTTAGAAAGTTACATTTATAAATAAAACATCACTTGTCGAACGATATACCAAATTTAAAGCGTAAAGGCGTGGCGTTCAAAGTGTTAATTTATTATTAATCAAAAAAACAACTGTGATCCAGTTTATTAGTAATACAGATAAAAAAAACTGAATATTAATGTTATTTAGTGTTTTACTAATGCTGAAACGCCTACGCTACTGCTGATTTTATTGGTTATGGACTAAAATTTGACCACGATTTCATCTGATGTTAAATGACAATGAGGAAGTAGATGAAACGTGAGCGCCCTGATTACTTCTGGCTCTCACATGTATGACTGCCTTAATTCAGCAACGCTGTTAAAGCGACAGATTGGCATTAAGAATAATAGTTAGAGAGACGGCTTTGAAATACACAACCAACATTCAAAACTGAAAAGTGCTTTTTCTATACACGCTATAGGCTCGCCTTAACATTTGCATCTTAACCGTCCTATAAGCATACTACTTCTGTACCACCAGCAGTGGTGGTACTCCCGAACAAGCCCGAAAGCTCGGGATATCCCATATAACCAAAATAGTGCACTAAAATTGATAAATTATAATCGCTACAAACTCTAAACATGACCATAAAGACTGAAAAAATCACATTATGTATTAATATATTTATTTATATCGATGAGTATACAAGTCTTCGGAATTGCCCTAAAGGTACGCCGCCTCCACTAGTCGAAGTTTTATTTATATTTATACTGTCGAACAGTATTGTTGTTTAACTCCTTCGCTCCGATGCCACCCGTGACAAAGTATGATCGCTGGTCAACAGTTGACACAGAGGTATGCTGTGCTTTGAAGTAATTAGAAGTATTTGAAGCATGCAGTGTTGCCAGACACACGATTAACAAACAATCACATATATACAATGTGAAATATAAAGAATTATATATATATAGTATGAAAGTGTACTTATGCCCTTCGTACCCGAGCGCTTACTTATCCAGAATATCCGTATATATACGCCTTTCGTATAAGATTATCCATTTTTCAAGGACGTATATATACAAACCGTTCGATGCGAAAGAGTTGAATATAGTATGCCGATGTATACGGCTGATATGTTGCCACCTCTGACTCACAGTGAGAGGTAGGAAGCTGAGTCCAACGATGAAGTTCGCCATCCAGTTGACGGTGACGGCTACGGAAGAAGCGGCCGGTCGTGCCGTCTGATTGAACAGCTCTGTGTATAACAAAATGTAAAATTATTACTTTATCCATATATTACCGGTAACGAATGTAGCAATAACTCACCTGTTACGAGGAACCACGGAATCGAACCCGGGCCGACTGCGAACGTCACCACGAACAGTATCACCAGCGCGATGCAGAGGTAGGACACCCACACGTGCACAGTCTGCCGGACGGAAGTTAGTCGAAGTCAAAATCAAAGTAAACGTTTCTTAACACTAGAACCACAAAACATTTACCTATTTGTACAAACTGGAAATATAAAAATAGATTCGAAAAATGAATTATAAAATTTATGAGATTACATATAACTTCTTTAAAGCAAAAAAAAAAATATTTGATCAATATTATATAATGACATGTAAAAGAGATAGTGTTTTGAACAATCGCTGCAACCGGTCGTTAGTTCTAGTATTAATTAAATAAGATATCTATGATCACTTTTAATCCATTCATATGATATGAAAATAAGGTCCATGTGACCGAAAAATGTTTATTTTATATTTACGTGTGTAACAGTAAAAATAAATCCCTTTTAAAGTCCAGTGAACATGGTTTATTCAGTATATGTAGATTTTTGTTAAAATTGTGCCTTACTGATTGTCTGATAGTAAAAAAAATTTAAGTTTTAAGTTTTTTTTTTATTTGACTTGTGTAAAACTAGAAGTTAAACTAATCTTTTATTTTTTATAACCAAATTGATTATAAAATGTTGACGAATTGGGCGAAGGCGTCACAGAAGGATCGCCGCTTGGCCCGGTCTTCGGCTGTTTGTTTGTTGTTAGATCAACTCACCTAACTAGAGAGCGGGTCCGCGTGTGTGTGAATAATATATGTTTGTCGCATCCATAAAAAAGATCCAATATCTTATATATCCATTACTAACGTATAGACTGGCAACACAGAGGGCGATCGAGCAGATGAACATGCCGCCGAAGCCGGCGATGAGCAGCGTCTTCCGGCCGGCGACCTCCACCAGCAGCAAGCTTATCACCGTCATCACCACGTTCATAGCGCCCATGCCTGGGGGAGCATTGTTTTTGTACAGTGGGTCGGGTGTCTTATGATCTGACGACCTCAATGATAATTAAATATGAATAACGACGATAGCTACCCAGGCGTAGTCTAACATCTTACACCATCCAAACTACTACTCTTGTGGCCTGTATATTATGAGTTGGTTAGCTACTAAATTAAGTCTAATTAAGTAAATCAAAAATGGTAGCTAGCCAGGCGTGGTCGAAACTTTCACCATTCAGACTTCACTCGTTTTGTAGCCCCATAATTTACATTCGTTTTGATTGGTTGGACCTCTGGGTAACAGAGGATGCGGTAAACTAGTGCCTCGCAGAGGTAGTTAATAGGTGAGTTTATATTTAGCGGTTGTTACCTGTAGCCATCAACGATTTTTTATCGCACTTTAACTGAACTCAAATTCAAAATTTCCTTATAGCCAGTACTTAAACAGTCAATTTTAATCCTCAATCCCTTAATTACAGTCAATTCGCAAAGCGCCCTACTCTGAGACAGACAACAAACTCAAGGACTTTGTCTCCTTTTTAAACTAGTACTTTATTTTAGTCTCACCTAGCGTGGCGTACTGCGATTGCGTCTCAGTCAGTTTCGCCGTGCGGAAGATGTCCGTGGAGAAGTATATGACTGCGTTGATGCCGGAGAACTGTTGCGCCACCATCACCACCATCGCGACGATGAGCGGCTGACGTAGCTGCCGGTTGCTAACCAGCTCGCGGAAGGTCACCTTCTTGCTCACTTTACTCTTCTCAGCTTCCTGTTGATATTAGAAATGTGGTTTGTCTTCGCACCGAATAGTTAAATTATTGGTAAGAAAGAGAGAAGAAGAAGGAAAAGAGAAAGATTTGAATTTTTTTTTTAATAAATTCGATATTTTTGATTGCTGCTCGCCCTGTACCACGGTAGTCCAGGATACAATAGACCACAAAAGTAGCGGAAGATCACAGTGGTAAGGTTTTTCGAACCCGCCTGGCTAGCTACCAATCTTGATGTCAGTCTACCGCTTCTCGTTTGTGAGCCGCATCTATTGTAAGCGAGCAAGCTTCATCATGTAATCGATATTTCTATTAACTGACTTCGTGGCGCAGTGGTTTACCGCTCGCCTTCTAACACGCAGTTGTCAGTTGCCACTTCTTACCTGGTGCATCTCTTCCATCTCTCCGTGCACTGCGACGTCTCCCCTCAACCAGTTCAGAGCTGGATGAACATTAATTGTATATAAATATTTATCCTTCACTATTTAATAAAATAATAATAATTATAATTGCAATCAATAGATGGGGTTAGTTGTCACCATTTAGAACTTTCGAAGTGCGGCTAGCTGGTGAACTACAACCTTTCAATGTCAATCTGCCGCTACAACAGCGTTGCCGAGTTCCGGCAGTCATCCATGTGACTGCCAGAGTATTCTGGGCGAGCGAGTTTTACCGTCTAGGGCCTCAATGTCACTTAACATCATGAGAAGTAGTGGTCGAGTATAACTTACTGTCTATAGAAAAAAGCCATTTCCCTGTGAGCACGGTTTCGAAACCTAATTCCACCAGGAGCGACCATCGCACACCAGCCCCTGTGCAAAAGACTATCTACAACCACTAAGTCTTGGTTTCCAACATAAGAGATCGCTAACGCCTATCTCGAGCCACATAATCACAAGCTCTCTAAAGTAATACGAACTACCATCATAGACTACATCTTCACTTACCATGGCGTGAGATTGTGGTATCATTTTTAAAAAAAATCATGATTTGCAACTGCTACTGAGCTCTCCGATTCTAGCATATATTCGGGCTGTCGATTTATCTTCCATTCCACTCGACTTGATAGCGATAGTACACACTAGATAGAGATAGACGTGTTCGCGGCCTCACCTCTTTGCGCGTGCAACTCCTGCCCTTTGTTGAGTAGCAGGTACTTGGGTGACTCAGGGCAGAGGGGCAAGGTGAGCGTCTGTATCACCGCCGGGATGGCCGTCAGCGCCAGCAGCCACGGCCAGCCGCTATCCGTGCCCAGTACCAACTCGAGGCCGAGCACTTGCGACAGCAGGATTGTGATCGTTATCACCAACTGGTACACCGTACCGATCTACGGGTGTTACTTTGCGTTACATCAGTGTTTCTAAGAGGAAGGGAGTTACCGCCCAATAGTAGCTGATATATGCCTCTTCGTAGGCGATAAAGCCTTCTTGTAAGTACTGGGGCTCTAAACGCCATGAAGAAATGAGATAGAAAGAGTTCTTTTTCTCTTTTTTCTGGCACAATCAGTATTTTTTACAACATATATATAGACAAACATCTAATACATAAAATTCTTGTGTCAGTGTCAGCTGCCATACTTCTCGCAAACGACTTGACAAATTTGATTTTATTTATATGTTTATTCGATAGGTTGGAGAGTTGGTCGCAATCTATTTTTCATACCCCTGAATGATAAGGGTAGTCTATCTCAATATTTTTTTTCAACAATTTTTTTTTTAACATATAATACAATGATTTATAAAACTATTCTCACCCTTCTACCATCAATTACAAAAATAGCGATTTTAGTAATTTAATTATTTTTAACTCCGGTCGATAACTGATCATTTAGTCATCACTTAATCAGTTATCTACCGGTGTCACTTCTAATCTAGTAAAAAAAGCGGAATAGGGATGAGACCGAAACCAGTTTCATGTCTCACTCAGACAATAAGCCTATCTCACTCCCAGGTCTCGGTTCGCATCCGGGGCCAATGAGTAGTTAAGTTTGGTTAGCGGTGGAGTTTTTCCGAACCCGGCTGACTAGCTTACATACTCAACGATATTCCGCCTCTGTACTTAATTGTGGCGGAATATTCTGGACAAGCACGCCTTATCATCTATTACAGGGGTCGGCATATTGCGGCTCGCGAGCCACATGTGGCTCTTTAGTCCCATATGCAAATATTATTGAATTTATGTAATAAATAAATAATAAAAAACACAACTTATTTATGAATAAATAAAATAGTTTTTTTTTTGTGAAAAAAAAAACTAAATATTAATACTATTTATTGTTGGCAAAGAAAATGTAAAATTGTGGCTCCTTAAAAACGGAAACTTTATTACTTATCATTTTTGACTCTTACGTCTCTAAAGGTTGCCGATCCCCGATCTGAAGGATCATTGTCACTTAACATCATATGAAATGACCCTATCATACACACGATAAATAAAACAACCTAACACTTACAGAGCCACGTAGAGAAACAGGCGATATCTCGGTGAGGTAGAGGGGCGCCAGGCCGGCGTTAAGGCCGCTATTGACGCCGATCAGTAACCTGAAACACGTTAATTACTGGTAACACGTAAAGCATGTAGTGACCAGCACGCTGGCCTAACTTGAAAACGGTGCTTTTTTATTTATTTATTTTATCATGAGATTATTTTTTATTGATATAATATAAATACACTAAAAAGTGTTATTATGTTGTTAGTTATGTTCTTGATATAATATAAATACACAATTTTATTACTTTATTTTTTTACCTGAAGTAGGCAAACGAGCGAACGGTTCACGTAATGTAAAATGATCAATGTCGCCCATAGACTGCCGCAACTTTCGGGGAGTCGCAGCTGCATTACCGACCATAGTCTAAATATTAATAAATAACCATTGCAAATAATTTAAGGAAGATTTAACCGTCTATGAAACAATTAATTTGAACAGTTTTCCCTCCTCACGTGTTGTATGATATATACAAACAGTATACCTCAATGTTGGCCTCAAAATATACAAAAGAAAAATTTGCGGTGACAGCAGTGAAAAAGAAAAGATACGTTTGTTATTTATAGTCGGTTATATTTTTAATCGACTACAAGTTTGAAGAGTCTCAATTCGAACCCTGTTTTTTTTTGTTTCTCTTTAGAGTTTCCTAACCAAAGCATGACTGACAAACGGAACCCCATTACTAAACACAAGCCGGCTCCATGTAATGAACCGCAACAGGTAAGCTTAAATTTCACAGATTGTATATTTCAGTTGCTGCTTAAACAACAAATAATAATAAAATATTATTATTTATTTATTTTATTAGCGTCCACGTCGCGGAAACCTTCGCGTCGCAAGCCTAACTCCTGCTCGGCCGTTACTCGCGTACTTCAATAGTTCTTTTTTAATTTGTAAAAGTACAACTTGAGGTTGAAAAATAAAAATGTTCAACACTAACGACGTCAAATTTCTATTGAAATTACTTTTCGTTTTGAAATGTTAAACAAAACGATAATTATCGGTCGTTTCGGCTTTTTTGTAAAGAGACATGTAATAGTATATTATTGGAATTGAACAAGGCAGTCTTCCTCGACCCGATATTACCATATTGAATAGCGAAAACAATATTTGACCTACATGCAAATTATTGGAAAGTTTTTGTTTTGTATGTCGCATAGTGTTAAAGAGATTATTTTTATAACAAAAGAGTAGCTGGTGACTGTTTCCGTGACGCAGTGGCTCACGGCTTTGTTTGTAAAACGGAACTTCCGGGTTCAATTCCCAGGCCACATGAGTTATAGTTTCTGTAGCGGTAAGGTTTTACAAAACCCGTCCGGCTAGCTACCACTCGCTGTAACCTAGGGGCGTACCTACAAGGTATTCTCGAATTTTTAAATACTGGTCTACATAAAAAAAAATTCCTAGATGACGTGATTTTTTTATATTTATGGCCGTATCTAGACTTTGAAGCAATTATGATTTATTAATTTCAGTGCACTATATTGCTTATATGGGGGTACGCCGGGTTTTCAAGCTTGTACAGAAGTACCACCACTGATGTCAAGCTGCCGCTATAACATCGTCCCTTATTCAGGCAATCACACATTTAAGAGCTGGAAATATTTTGGGCAAACACGATTTACCATCTACGGCATCATTGTCACTTAACAGCCGAAATCGACTCCAAGTGTTTACATATAACTGATTAAAAACCATAGACGAGGATGAAACAAAGACCAGCCTGTGGCTGAAAGATATTTTTAGTATTATTAACAATACTTCTCACCTTCCCAAAATAAGTAGTTCGGCCGAGTTGGCGACCCTGGAGCTACCTTCGAACGCCGCAGCAAGGAAGACCAGCGCGTTGTTTATCAGAAGACCGCCTTTTCTGCCGAACCTGGAAGTTATTATCTCATATTTATAACGACCATTAAAACTTTGCTACGGCCGAACGAAATGCCTTTTTTTCTCTTGACTGCCTCCGTGGTGCAGGGGTTTACTGCTTGCCTTGTAACGCGAAGATCTCACGCTCGATTCGCGTACCACAGGTGTGGTTAGCTGCAACCCTAAAAGTCGGACTGCCGCTATAACAGCATAGCTGTATTTCGGCAGTCATAGATGTGACAGTCATAAGTATTCTCAGCGAGCACGCTTTATAATCAACAGGCTCACTGTCACTTAACATCGGGTTAAATCTACGTCAAGAGTTAGCCGATTGCCGATATAAAAATTTCTCTTGTATATTGTAAAGCCGCCTGATGCCGGCAGTACAGAAGCGAACGGTTCGGATACTCGTGGGAGGAATATATCTAGCTGTGGGCATCTAGCAGCTGATGATGATGATATTGCAATATTTTACATTTGTTTACCTATCAGCTACAAGACCGGTGAGTATGCCGCCTATCATGCCGCCCACGCAATACATGGACACGGTGATGGACCATATCGTGGTCACTTTCGGGTCTTCCTTCGGTTCTAACGTCACGTTGGTGCCGGACAGTGCCTCCTGCTGCAACCACTTCGACATCACCTGGAAATGATGACAATGCCTACATATACCTTCGTGGCAACAGCTAACAAAGGTTCCAGATTACAATATTATAACCACATGAGTGATGTAATTTGGATACTTATTGGGTTTTTTTTACAACAGGCTCGGCTAACTAACCACTACTATTGCGACCTTAAAATCAAATTTTAGAGAAGAAACAAAGAGGTAAAAAAAAAACATTTTTCATAAATAACTCCTTATTAAATAAGTTACCACAGAATTTATATCTCAAATGAAAGGTAATTCTTTCTAGAACTCATTCATTTTATTTGCACAAACACACCTATAACGACCGTTCTGGGGTACCATGCCGAAAGGGTGACAATCGGAACAATATTACTGAGATTCCGCCGTCTGTCCCTTTTACGTAATTTATAGAAACTTTACAGCCGAATTAAATGGTAATAATTTTGTACCTGACTTTCAATAAAAGTTCACGATTAAAGATTGTAACTATGTTTTTCGCGCAAAAACTGTATATGCCTATCTCAATGAAAATACGCGGAATATTCAATATCTTCATAAATATCATAACAAAATTCTGAATAAAAAGCAAGTTAACAACGCGAATTACGACCTCTCAATGCCACTAGGAGCTCACGTCACTAGGAGCAGCGTGTGTAGGCTGTACATTGATATATTGGTCAGTCAGTGAATTAGTTAGGTCTTTGAATTTTATATGTAGAGATAGGCAAAAATAGCAAATATATTTAAAAAGAAACACTTACCGCTTGCGGTGCGTTTATCACGCCCGTGTTGTATCCGTGCTGGAACGCGGACCAGCACGCCGACGACAGCACGGCGAACGCTAGTCGCGCGTTCATACTCTGAATGACAAAACATATATCTTGTTAGAATACATTAAAACTTATTGCACGCCACATACACTAGGAGACCATGAAAAATGTTTACATTTATATTGGTAGTGCAATGGCGGTCTTGCTAACAGGAGATAAATACAAATTGAAAAAAAAAAAAGTAAATAACGAGTTATACTTTTTTAACCCAAAAATTACGAATCCTGAAATTGGACTACTCTTTAATCAATCATGCTAGTCCGCCTTTTATAATTATCAGGGGGGAAATCTAAAGATATCCTGTTTCGAAGGGAAAATTAGGGTTACATAGGATTGTAACCACTAAAACCCCCTCGTTTGTCAGCCTCAGTGCGTAATGTGGGGCCCCGGGTTCTCCTACGGAACGCATCGGTGCCCCTCTGCATTGCAAGCACGTCCCAGGGGACGACGTATCTTTCCCCGGGAACGACGTATCTTTCCCCGGGAACCTCGCTGTGCCCCGGCAACTGTGTATGTGGATTAAGATAATTGCAATTGTTTTTTAGACACAGCAACATTATTGCATTTAAGGGTTAAGTGATACAAATCTAATTGGTTCGTGTGAACAGAGTTAAGTCAGTTATTGTGGAATCTGCGTGTTTACGGGTAGTTAGAGTTCGTGATGAAATCTAGAGAAAGCTAAAAAACTCTATCGGTCACGCACACTATTGCAGGGTATACACGAGTAGACACTCACACGTGAACAGGACATGGATGCATATACACGCTATTAAACGTATATCTGTAATGTACATGAATATATTGGTACCATCATCATCATCATCAACAGCCTGCGGTAGTCCCACTACTGGACATAGGCCTCTAGCAACATACTTATAAAAAATTTGTAACTTAGTCGAATCTGTATACTTAGAATTTTTTAAATGTAGAAGTGATTTTTTTTGTAGAAGAACATTTTTTTTTCGGACCTCTTGCGACTGACAGTCTCTTTGATAGCCAATCACAACCGGAAATGAGCCCGAGACCTCCGGCGTTACAAGGCAAATAATTAAACACTGAGTGATTGAGGCAATAAAAGCGTTTTTATCGTACATATGCTGACATATTACACACAACAAACGTGGTAAACAACTGTGTAGTATAGGCAATTATTTGATATAATAAAAAATAACAACGTCTTCAAAAGTTTCAATTGTTCAACTTATACATTAAATACACTGCATATATAAAAGCTCTCGTTTATAGCTTGTCCATTTCTCGTCGAGTGGGATTTTTTCGGAAAGTGCTAATAATAATAATACATATCTACATTTTCACACGTAGCATCTGCAGTTTAGGTTATCAGAGACCGATAAACATACATAGATATATATATATATATATATTTTTAAACGAATACTTAAATTTACATTAACAACCAGACACAGAACAAACAGAAATGTTCGTAAAGGGTTAATATAATACAATCAAGCACCACATAAGTGCAGTCGCGGGGTCCGCCAGTCACGTACGCAAACAGTTCTCAAGTGACATTCCCGATAATGCTGCATACACAGTGGTCACTAAAACGATTTATTAATTACCACTTAACTTTTTAAGGCACAGAATTTCAGATCAAAAATGGACCCATGTTGCACAGGAATTATTTCGGCTTTTAAATTAAACAAAATTGGTATATTTTTAGTAATAAATGTATAACATGATATAAAAACATAACAAAATAGCAATACATTTGTAACATTGTTTGAAGACATTACGAACTGGTTTACATACATAAATAAGTCGAAATATAAACCTGTGCACATGCAGCTACGATAAGCTAAGATTTCGAGGTGGGACTAATAATGTCCCACCGTGCTGTGAAATACATCAAAAAGGTTGGACACTTTAATACCATCGTGCCTCAGAGAGTGAAATAATTTTTGAATTGTTATATCAAATTTAAAGCTGTAATCGCGAGAGCAAACGTGTGTCCCAGTCCATTCTACTTTTGTTGTGAGATTTCAAGATTTGATGATGGTTAAGCACTCCATTTTCGGATTTTCATACTTCTTTAGTTTTTATATATTTTTATAGATACATTTATCTTGCTAATAAATAATAGGACTCGTTAATTCAAACAGGTCAGGTGAATGACCACATTCCCTCCTGATGTTAAATTATGATATGATCTGAAATGGTAAAGCGCACCTAACCCAAAAACAGCCCATCTTCTGTTTTATTGAAGACCCTATTATTATATTATATTAACCCTCACCCACATTATATTTAGACGGTAACAGTGACTACGGCAAGCTGTTTCACTCCTTCGATTACCAGTATTTAATGAATAATCTAAAATTCCAAATATTCGAATAGTGATAGAGCGATATAACTTCGCCCAACAAAATTCACATGGCGACGGTGTGTTCACACCTTAACGTCATAACGAGAAACCGGGAGTGTCTTTTTTTTCTATATAATAATCACATACGGTCTATGGCGTTGACTTTTTAAGCGACATAATGAAAGAGGTTCGCAATTCGACGCGTGTTCAGTTCGTTTTTTTAGGGTTCCGTACCCAGAGGATGACAAACGGAACCCCATGACTAAGTCTCCGCCGGTCCGTACATCCTATTCATTGACTCACCGACACACCACTTCTCTCAGAGACGCGAGAGTGTTCATTGAGATATGTAAGTTCCCAATAAGAAAGTGTTGTTTTAAATTCGACCTCCGTGGGGGAAGCGCGGGGGTATTCAAATTTCATTGAAATTTTTCTCAAAGTCGATGGACACACGATAATTGATAAACATACTGGAGGGCGAATATTTCTTCTTCATATTCTTCTTAATATTTAAGTGCTGGGCTCTGGTTGGTGGAATTTAAGCCATTTCTCTCCATCTTCTGCCAGAACCTTGACGTCTCTAAGACATGACGTTCACTTTCTCTTTTATCTGATCTGTATCTGCTTACCACCTCTCCCTCGATGATAGTTGATAATCTTAATAATAAATAAATAAATCAGCACGTCCAGAAAAGAAAACGAGGGTCGGGTACTGCTCGATACACCTATAATTGAGAGTGAAACGAAAATACTGTCTGCCTGCCTTTATATCAAAAACTACTGGACGAATTTTTTACAAGAATTGTCTTAATAATAACGTTTGAAAAATAACATATTTCGTTATCTATTCATAACATCCTCGCTACATAATCGCTAGGACGAGCTTTTATAACGGAAGTGGTTAACACTTGACCTCAATTTCATATGACATTAAGAGACAGTCAGACCAAAGATAGTTAATAACAAAATGCTAAACAAAAGCACGCCGCTAATCGCTCAGAGGAAGCAAACTATAGTTCGGAGCGAAAGGGTTAAACAGTTAAATATCCGCTTCTGGTCGCACTTAACTGTCATCGTTTTTTTCATAATTAATAAAGTATTCAGCACGACGTAGTGTTAACCCTTTGTTGACTCTAATGTGTTTAACTTTCGACCTAAAGGACGAGTTTTTTGCGAACGTGGTGAGTAACATGCATATTTTTTTTAATCGATTATGGGCTAACACTTGTCCTCGATTTACCTGATGTTAAGTGACAATGAGACCGTAGATGATGAAGTATGCTCGCCCGGAATACTCTGGCTGCTATATGTATGATTGCCAGAACGCATCTACCTTATGGCAGCAGATTGACATTAAAGGCTGCAGCTAGCTAGACTCTTTGGAAAAACCCTTCCACATTCTAAATACTGTTGCTATGCAAGTACTGCTATAAATCAGTTACCACAACTGAAATAACCAATGTAATTAACTCTACGTTTACATTTTGTTTTAAAAAATATTAAGATATGAAACATTATATTTACAATGTCTCAATCTAAAATGTTTTTAGTTTCATTCTCGTTTTTGGCAGGTTCGAAAAACTCTACCAACAATCAGTATCCTGTACTTGTATGGTTCAAGAATACCGTATTTTTGAGTTAAAACGCACGCGGTAAACCTCTGCACCACGGAGGTAGTCAAATCATACTAGCTGGTTAATATAACCATATAACTGACAACAGAAATGATTTTATATCAACGATATTAAAACAAGTTTAAAAATACTTCAATATTTCTTTTGTTAAGCGTAAACATAGGAAGCGTACTCTCCTACATTGCCTTAAGCAAATATTATTTACGTTGAAATCGACTAAAGTCATATTATAATGTGCGTGATTCATGACTTGCAGATAGCTCTGCGTGAACTTTGGTCTTGAGCGCTTGCTTTATTTATCGATGGAAGGTAGGTGGTACGCAAATTGAATCGTGACTTTTTCAGTTTTTCTTAATATGTTTTTATCTGATGTGGATTAACACTTTATGTTAAGTGACAATGAAACCATAGATGGTGAAGCGTGTTTCGAATGCTGAAACAAATCAATGCTGTTATGGTGGCCGATCGACATTGAGAGTGTTCGCTAGCTATGCGTGTTCGAAAAACCTTACTACTATCCAGTATCCATATAAGGTGAAGATTTATTTTTAGATAACCTCATTTAAATAAAGCTCATGACATTTCAAATCGTTCCACGCCACGGTCGACTGCTACCTTATGTGTGTCCAAGTTGTATCATACACTTAAAATATAACATTAAGTCAATTTTAGCATTACGTCATTTTATGACTAAATACCCGACCTTCGCGGACTTGCGGTTACGGAGTTTTGAGGTAACTGAATAAAATTTATAAAAAAGCTCGCGACTTCGCTCGACAGTAGGACAACCAAATAAAATATTCCGTATTTTTTTATATACAATAGACAAACACTAATCATCATCAATGGATACAATGTTAAATGACAACCAGGTCCATATTTATTTCTTGTAAAACTTTCAACAGTTTTTTTTTAATATTAAATTTTAAGTATATACGATATTCTACCTAGTCTTAACGCTTGTGTCCGGGCAGTGACTTTTAATTTTGACGTCACTTATGTACCGTGCAGTATACGCAAACTAGACTTTTATTATATTATAGCAAAACTATAGCAAAACAAGTGATGATACAGTTTTAGGTGGTAAAACGTACGATATATTTTTTTTCCCTCCTGCTATATGTTTGAACCACACAGGCAGAAAGAATCGCTTTAAAGTTCTGCTATTTGATACGGAAAAGCGTAGGATATTGGAAGCAGGGGAAGAAGGGCCTACTTACTCTTCAGGAACTTGAAGCGGTTTACGCATTCATCTTCCGAAGAGCGAAAAGGGCCCGTCGGGTCTACTGATTCATGCTTACGTCGCTTGCAACTAACGTTACATATGCGGCATACAATTCCCGGTAATAGATACCTGGTAATATACATCGCAACGTTATCCGATCATGTGTTAAAGAATCGTCCGATTTATTCACTGAATTCATACGATACGTCAATACTAACATGTTATGGTTTCTTTCGCTATATCTTTGGTTGAACTATTCTGGGAAACGGGCTCTTAAGGCGACCGTTAATGGAAGAAATTGGCTTTAACTGCTTTCGTTGTGGAGTGGTTTGTAACAGGAACGTCCCTGGTTCGATTACTGAGCCAAAGAGTAATAGCATGTTGGATGGTGATTAGATTTTTCGAATCCAATTGATCAACCATTATCCTTATTGTTAATCTACCATTATAAAAGCGTTGCGGTGTTCCAGCACACTTCACCATTTACGGCCTCATTGTCACTTAACATCGTGTGACATTTGAGGTCAAGTTCTTCTTTTAATTTTATTGTATAATTCAAAAATTAATACAAATATATGCTTCCTTCACTACAAGCCAAACTTTTACGTTTGATGGCGAGACGCGCTCCTTTCACCCAACACACATAACTACTGCTGATATATTACATACATTGTAACTATCTGTACCTCCAACGCCTACATTTTCAATCAAGTAACAGTATATAGGGTTTTATACTGTTTCGAATGAAACACCGTGTCATAATTCGTGGAGGAGCAACTGCCTGGGTATTGAGTTAAAAACATTTTTACTGTATTCAGTCTTAGCCCATTGCCAATATTAAAATCACCTGTTGAATTTACCCTCAATTTTGTTTCAATAACGAATTGAACGCCACAAGACTTCGACACGATGATTAACAATAAATATACAGTGACACTTGCCCACATTTTAAATTGTTACCTCACTTCAGGTGTCAGTCACGGGTGACGTCCGCGGCGTTCAACCTGTTAACGCGTTGCTTATTACGAGAGGTGTATACGCCTCACACTAAAATTACTTTAGTTAAAGTATTCTACACGTATTATTTAAAATAATAACCAAGCTTAAAATAATTACGTAGAATTTTAATCCATAATCAAATGTTATTTAGATTGTTAATTACGAAAGGAAAGATTGCCAAATTGTAATCTACATGCGCTACAAAATACCGCAAGGGAAAAAAAGAATCGTAAAACCCTTTGGCAGACAACCTGTTAATTGCTATTAAGTTATACTCGTGATAGACCAAAATGTTTATCCAAGAGCATTGTATTAATTTTAATCTCTTCACGAAATAGACACAAAAGTGACATATTAAGGTGAAGGTTGTTTAACGTAAAAAAATTATCTTGTGCAAACATCTTTATCGTGTAAGCAACACCACGAGTAAAAGTTGACACGAATATTCCCATTTCAGCGGTCGCCAAAGCGGTGGCCTTGGGAAGAAATTATGCCAGAGCGTAGAAGAATGTGGAACATACTTACCCATCACGCTATGATTCAAGATGCATTATATAGCGAAGAATGCATTATATAATACTTTAAAAATATATAATGTTAATCATAAGTCTTATGAATGCTTTATGAATTAATTTAAGAATTCAGTTATAAAAACAAAATGTCTAATTTGTATATTTAACAATTTAATAATAATTTAGTATACACACAAGCAATCAATTTATATGTTGGCATCATTGATTTTGCAAGTTCGTTTGAGTCATAGCGACTAGTTAGTCTGTCGAGCAGCGGTACACTGATTTTAAGTGTACATGTAGTTCTAAATGGTGGGCTATCCTAGTCGAGATCTCTACGGCAAAGCTGAACGTTATAAGTAATGTCATGAATCGAATAATATTTCAATAGACATACATACTTTACAAATATAAATTATTCTTTTAAGGTTAAGCTTGCCCTCCTATTGTATGTGCACACGTAAAATATTCTATTTTGTGTACAATAAACAATAATAGAATAGAGTTGTTAAAATTTTCGAAGTACATCTTATATTTTATTTTAGATCACAATTTTGTTTTTTTTTTTTTTTTTTTTTTTTTTTAAAAAAATTAAAACTTTTTTAATTTTTCTTTTTTTTAAAAGGATTAGAACATTTGTATTAAAAAAAAGGGACGGGGCCCAAGAAATAATGGTT
>DWQX01003809.1:0-16605 GCA_018245475.1 Pharmacophagus antenor
TAATAATATTATATTATGTATACCTAGTTTACAACAAACGGAACAAACAATAATAAAATTAGTACTGCTCTTATAACATAGAGGGCGGTAAGACGTTAACATAACATTGTTTGTCGCTGGATCCAGGTTTCGAAAATTTCATAAAATTGTGACCAAGTTATTCAATTCTTACTTACAACCAATCCCATTGTGTCCGTTTTCAAACAAATTATAGAAGAACAATCCGGTGAACAATGTTGGAAGTATCATTCAATTCAATCTTTTGTGGATTGAATTGAATGATACTTCTAGTATATCGAAGAATTTATAGACCATATGAAGTTTCACAATGAACAGGAGTCGATGCTGCGAAATCTTTTCCGCAAATTCGATTCTTTTCATGTCAAGTCATAATGCAGAAGTTTGAAATCAAAACATTACTAACATTTATTCGTTATTTTATGGAAAATATTCAACATATTTAATACTGCTTTTGGCAACATTTTTCTATTCATATTACTGAAAAACAGGAAAAATAACAATAGAATAATGCTCAAAATGACTTCAGACTCGAAAAGGAAACTATGAAAATGTTTCAGTAAATCTAGTATTAATCATATCATCGGAGAGAAGCGTGTAAATATCTTTTACAAATACTGGCATCTACCTATTAATTAAAACACTATGTCTTTTAAATACTACGTTACACCAATTTCAAGAATTTTATTAAAATACTCGTATTCGTTGTAAAGATATTACATGTTTTCTTTAAGTTGCACATTTTTCATACTGCCTTCATTTTCGCTCGGTAGGTTTGTGAGTCAAGTTCATAATATTACCCACCGATAGTGCGTTAACAACTACATATTGTACAATAAGCTGTAGAAGTTGTTAAATTAACAAAAAATAAATATAACGAAAATAATACGCAGCAGCGGAATAATTACTAAGATGATTGAGTTTTGACGTTCGACAAGCGGGCTGTTTTTATTTCTTTCATTCCTTAAAGCAAATAATAGGAATATTGAACAAACGAGACAATTTCCCCGCGGGCGTGACCCGCAGTAAGCCAATAACAATACCATATTTATATATATATAGGTTTATTACGTGAAAGTGAATTTGAAAAACATTCATGATTCAATGGAATATTCGATTAGGAAAGATGTTTGGTCTCTAACAAATAATGTGACATTTATGTGTCACATATATCGTTTCAACATGGAAATATCAAATCGCATTTAACTTTATTTATTTCCTTAATGTTACGAACGATCTATATATACATATAAAATTCTAATTTATGATTTATTCACTGAATGTCTGACGTATTAGTCAACGCACAGCATAAACCGTTGTTCTTGGAGACATGAAATTTGGCGAATGTGCTTTTGATGTGTAGGTATCCACGAAGTTTCTAAGAAAGGATATAAAATAAAAAATATAAATATACTTTTCAAAAAAGAAACTATTCGATTTACATAACTAAAAGTATACACTTAATGAGATTCAAGCAAATATTCACTAGATGTTTGTAATTTTTATCCATTTTGATAATTGCACGATCTATTGTATGAAACGCATTTAATAAATCAAATGATGAAATAAAACATTAGAATCGTAAAAAATCAAGACGCTATCGTTTAATATACAAAGCGTTTATTATTGGTGGAGTCAGATTCTATATAATGTCTATCCATAGTAACGAAAAAAATAAATAAAGATTGTCAAAAGACAGAGCAGAAAAGACGTTCTCCACACGCAGAGCTAACCACATTAACCTATTGCGATTGTTTCAAAGTCTAGAATAAATATATATATAAGTTATAGCCTATTATGATTTGTACTTTGATCATATATTTCCTAATACCTATACTAATAATAAATTACAACCTTCACGGTCTGCATATCGGATCATCCAGCTGCGTCCACGGTTCATTGACTTTTCTGATCTATTCGCACCGTTTGTGATCGTCACAAAGCCCGCAGTAGGTTTCACCCCACGCGGTTTCCACCTCAGCGGATATTGTGCACACGGGTTGTCGTAGGTCAGTTATTTACATCGCTTGCTTTAATCTCGTGGGTGATGTAATATTATCAAGCATTCTCTAATATTAAATTTATGTTATTATTAATAATTAATACAAACATGTTTTGACGTAAAAATTAAATTCTGCAACGTAATATTGTGGGAATTGACTAAAGATATTATTAGAAAAAATATCTATGGTGATGTATACACGTTTTTAGAATTGTAAAACAATTTATTGCTCACATTTTTATACGACGTAAGGATTTAATGTTATTTCTTTTTATATACACCTTACCATCTTTTATTAAGTATTCCGATTTTAATGGTTCTTTTTAGGTTTAGATTATACCTTGATGACCTATATAAGTTCATGACGTAAAAATTGAAAAAAGAGTTTACGATAATGATAATAGAAAAGATAGATTTATTAGTGCTTATGTAGCGCAGTAGTTTATCGCTTGCTTTGTAACATGGAGGTGTACTCATGTGTCCCGGGTTCGATTCCCGGGGCACATGAATATTGAAGTCTCGATGGCGGCAAGATTTTTTGAAACCAACTGGATACCGCTCTCAATTCTTTTTTGTTTCATCAATGTCACATACATACATGTTTCACCATCTATAGCTTAATCACTTAACATCAGGTGAAGTCGGGAACAAGTGTGGGTTCATAGCCGATAAAAAAAATTTGCTTTTGTACCTAGTCATAATTTAAGAAAAATTTTGATTTCTTCTTCATTGGTGCAATTTTTTTTAATGTTTATTAAATGAGTAATATTGTAATACATAAATACTGGGTTGATAAATATACTACATAAAATAATATACAACGCTTTTAGTTACAAAACATGCAAGTTAGTCACAAAAAATTGTGCTAAATATTTGAACATTTTTAAAGTAATGATATTACTACGTATCATATAAAATCAAAAGTTCTGACAGACTCATTGAAAGATTAACCACTGCCAAAACCGTAGATACTACAGACCAAATTAAAGGGATCTGTTCTTTGTGATGTGTGTACTAATGAAGAGATTTTTTTTATTCCACCGATATGAAAAAAGACGAAAAGTTTCAAATTTCAATGAAAACTTTATTTTACGAATCGATGACTTCGAATATTGGTACACCTAGATCACCTACCGAAGGGGTAACAATTTAATATTAAAATAAAAAAAAAGTTACCACGTGCAAAGAAATGGGCGTAGGCCAGTCGTAAAATATGAAAAGAAATTTCGCAGTCGCCTATAGCGGTGTAAATATCTCGTCGAACTGCCCGAGACGCTAGGAATTTTTAATTAAAACGCAACCGTTCCAGATACGTACGAGTACACCGATTCAATTATTTCGTTCACGGTACGCAGAATTGTGACGCGGGATTGTTCCATCTGGCGTCGAACTTTACGCCATGACTGTACCACAACAAATTTATAGAACGGTCCATCAACACAAGATATTTGACATTCGATAAATCATTATCTTCATGTTATTAATAATAGGTTTCTTTCATTGTACATAAGGCAGACTTAATGACTAAAAGACATACGTTGATATTTTACTTTGCTGGTAATTAAATAATTATGATTTAAATTTATACATATTTAACAACAGATAAATTAAGAATTAATCTATAAATAATAATTAAATATTGTCATAATGTTATTATAATTATTATATACAATATTGTGCATAATTTAATTAAAATGATTGTAAAAATATTTCCAATTCAAATATTTACTTCATGCGCCCCCTTATAACACAACGCATGCATGCTGGCAACTAATAACAATTGAATAATTAATTAACACAGGATTTAATCATTTATTAATCCACAAATGCTCCTGTAACCTTTGTTAATGACGTTTTGAATTATATAATTGTAGCTTACGAATAATGAATCAGTATTTAATAGCGAACGAAGGTCGGTTTAAACCGAATAAAAAATATTATAATAAATGTTTACGTATATGAGTGATATTATGACCTTAATATTTCAGCCAGTAATTATGACATATTACCACTAAGTTTACTAGACATTATTTCATAGTTTTCTTTTTGAGACCATAGTAATTTGATGCAATAATTATTTAATTTTTTTTAGAAGGAAACATAAAGCACTTGCTGTAAAGAATAAAAAAAAAAACCGAAAATACGTTAGTACAGTAAATTTTCTTGTTAACCTTGTTGCGTTAAAATGACGCTCCCGCAAACCTAGTGTTAATTATGTATATCGACACTCCAAAGAAGTCTATCTTGTCTCTGCTGTATTATTTTGTGTTTCCTATATGTTTTACTTTTACTAACGCCGGGTGTGCAGTATGGACTATGTTCTATTACTATTTAAATACAATGTATGTTTACTTCAATTTTATGCCAGTGCATTACTCGAAGCAATTTACAGCAGTTCGTTCTTCACGCTGAGTGGCCAAAGGAAACAAAGTATGCGATCGTTACAATGTCTAACTTAAAAGATTTGTCAATATAATAAAACTTAGGTCTCTTCAAAATTGTACTTTAAATTTCCACTATTGAATAAATTTCTCTTCGTGAAATTCAATCAAGAAAAATAGAGGTCCCCGGTTCCATTCTGAGCTAGAATATGTGGTAGAGTTGGTAAATGGTAGAGCTTTGTCGAATCCGCCAGTCGATTCGTTTGACGGCGAAGGGTGATCACCCTTTCAACATGCCGCCATAGTAGTTTCGGTTTCAAACGTATGAAATTTTAAGTATTCTGAGTAGTCACGCTTCACCGTATTCGGTCTTATTAACACTTTGTAATACTAAACTTGGGCTTAACCTGTACTTATATACAAGTACCGAAATGTTACATTCCATTTAATTTCTATCGCATAAAGTACACGGCTGGCTCGTTATAAAAGATAAATTAAATCTCCTACGAAAACCGGCGTTGTATATCACATTAGAAGAGGTTCATAAATGAACAGTCGACAGAAATCCAATTAGGTCTAGACGGACGTTAATTCGTCATGCAATAGAATGTAATTGACGGATTACAGAGAATAAACTGAACTCTGTAGATCGAGATTAACACTAGATTTACGGACCGATTTTCTTGCTTGTGAATGCTTATGTTCTCGGGTCTAGTAACTTTGTACATTAACGTATTTCAATTTACCTGCTTTGCAAAAAGAAGTTATAAAACAATGTTTTTTTATTATACATAACTCCTTATCTAGGGTTGTTGTATAAAATGACGGGTCGCGTAAATCTAGTGGTAAATTATACGATGTTATTAGGTGATTGCTATCGATTTACATTAGCTGTATATCGTATTTATATAGTCACAATAAAATTTATAATTATATTAACTATTGAATTCTTTCAAAATTTTATTATTAACATATCGTTATCAAATGGAATTATATCGTGTTTCATATAATATAATTCCCACATATGTTATATCATCACTTATGAAACAAAGATAAAAAAAAGAAATTATAACGATTTGCCCCAGCTTTTGTCGTGAAATACCCATATATATATGTTCATAAAGATAAATCAAAGTTTACAATTATAAATACTTCATAAATGCACTACGTACGGATCTTGGACGTATAGTGTAAAGTAATAAGAGATAACATTTATCATGTCTTAGATTAGTAAACCGGAAATAATTTGTCAAGTGGGGTCGATTACTTCCAGGCTAGTAATTTGTCTATGCGATGACTTAGAAAACGTATATAGGTACGTATATAGATGCCCTTTCTTTATCTCCGACCAAAGAGGATCAAAGGAGGAATTAAAAATTTAAGTTTTCAATGCAGTTTTCAATTTTCTAGAGATTTTTTAGCCATTATATGATCATTCACGTTAGATCTAGATTTTGCTACTTTTGTTTTAGTTATAACTTTAATTTATATTTCAAGAGAAATTTTGATTAATATCTTTTTGTTTTTTTTTCTTAACCATTATAATGAAATAGAGTGATAAGTCACTTTTTTACACGGGAAGTTGTATTTGAATTTTAATATTAAAGTAATTGGACTCGCAGTACTGCCACTAATTACAAAGATTCATTAAGTGCACGATTAAACTTAAAGTGCAAATATCAAACTAAAGCTGTTTTAATTAATTCCAAAGTGAGTAGCCGCGACAACCGCAAGTAAGTTAGGCTAAGCAACTTCAGTGCGGTTTGAGACAAGTAAGTTTAGAAGCTAGCGAATGTAACTTAAAATAAGACTGCTAGAGAAGTTTGAAATTTCAAAAAACATTCCGAATTTTATGTCCACGATGAGCACAAGGCTGTGCGTTCATGTGTAGAGGTCAGTCAGTCAGTTGAGTATCAGCTAGGACTTTGATTTTTTTAAAGCACTGATTTTTTAAAGATTATTCATTAAAATCAATTATCATTATTAATTTTCAATCGTAAAATTTATTGATTGCTTCAACGGCGCAAAGGTTAACCGCTTATCTGGAAAGGCAGAGGCGTTTGGTCCGATTCCGGAGCCGGTGTTAAGGTTTTTTCGAAATCGTCTGGCTATCCATTACACTCCTAACGTCAATCTATCGCCTTAACAGCGTTACTGTACTCTGGCATGTAAGAGTCAAATTATTCTGGGTAAACACACTTCAACATCTATAATCTCATTGTCACTTGGCACTATGTGACTTGGCCTCTCGTTTGTGTTACTTGGTGTTATTAGCCGTTAGAACGTTTGATTTAGGGGAAAATGAGAGAGTGATAAAGGCGGTTAGATTAATGATTTTTTCGTAAATGTATGCTTTAATCTTGGCACGGACATTTGCCACTGCAGCATCTTGATATATGCTATTCTTAAAGCCAACTATTAACTATAATTTATGAGAGACATCCATTTTCTTTTTTAAAATATCTCGGTCACATTACTAAGATGTCAAAATATGAGATGCTGCTTTCAAGACAAACTTTAAAAACAAATAATGAAAATTTTAATTTGCCCAATTATTGCACAATTGCATAAAAATATGAAATATTAAAAAGTTAAAAACATTTATTTACACGTTCCTTGTGACCGGTTATTGAGAATAAAGATTTTTTAAACACATCTTCGAAGTAAAAAAAGAATTGAGCTTCAATGTAATACATAAATAATTGATCTCTTACGTTGTTTAAACAATTTTCAACGTAAAGAAAAGAACTGAAACGACTCTAAAAAAATAATGAAAATTGATAAAAGAATGCAAATTTTTACCCAATACACGAAACCAAATCCAATATCAATGAAGGGAATGTAACGAAGACACTCTCGCATTTATCTTCTCTAATAAATTAAACAAACCTGACAAAGTAAACGAAAGGTTGATTTTTATTTGCATTCGTTTAATCTAACTAAGAGGTTTATTTCTTCTGGCTCTAGTTAAGCGCGAAACAAATATCTAGTTACGTATACATAGACATGGGAAAATAATAAGCTTCTCTCACATTAATAGCCAATCTGCCCCTAAGTCAAAGTTGATGCGTATTTTATTAAATGAAAGTTAATAAGCTCCAGCATTAGAAACATTAGACAGATTGAAATTGAGTTGTTTTTATATTAAAGTAAACAAAACCTTTTTTTTTTTCATTAATGTTCTAATAAGGATTAAAATAAATATTTTGTTAGTTCTTGTTTTGGTTGAAAGATATAATTTTTTGAGCAACGGTTTATAAATTAAAGAAATAAAGCAGGGATTTTAAAGGGACCCAACGTATTACATGAGAATCATTTTTATTATAACGGTTTGACATTAATTTTATAAGAAGTTTAGTAAAAGGCATTATGTCTGAATTCTGTACTGATAAGTTTTTTTTTATTTATTTATTTCATCCGTTTTCCTTTATTACGCAGAGTTTGTTAAAATATAAAAGTTTTAACAAGGTTAGGTAACATTGAACATTACAACGATTTTTTTTTTCAACGAATATCTAAATGACTACAATAAAGTATACATATTTTCATTTTTATATATTTTTCTAATCTATTTATCTATCATTTATATAGCTATCTATTTCACTGCTTATATACAAGGTTCTTTTGAGGACGCCTAAAAGGGATAGCTTACGTGTACGTTACAGACTGCTAGCGTCGCACACTCATGTTAAAGTGGTCCGGCTTAAATAAAGCTTGCTTAGAAAAGAAAACGTGGAAGGAAAAGCTGAAAAATCTATTTTATGTTTATCGGATTGAATAACATTGGAAATTAGGTATATCAAGCAAATTAATGCATAAAATTTTTTTTTACTGCCTCCGTGGCGCAGTGTTTTACTCGCTTGCTTTATATCGCGGCGATCCCGAATTCGATTACCTGGCCACAGGAGTAGTGGAGTCTGGGTGGTGATAATGTTTTCAAAACCCGCCTGGCTAGATACCATCCTCAATAAAGTGTTAGCGCAAAACCAATAAAAAAATTATATAGTTTTATATTTGATTTTCAATGAATATTAAATTTGTCTTCGTGATTTTGATTATATCAATGGTATTAGATTTTTTATCGTTTATAGTTGGTAGGTCTTGGTATTGATGGTAAGCTATATGTCGCCTTAGAGCATTCTGAAAGCTACCAACACTGCCTACAATCCACCTTCAAATAGTGACGGGAAGAATACATACATATAAATATACACATATATACCCTTTTTATCAAGAATGGTCTAATTTCATTTTAATTTCAAAGAAAGTTAAATGACAACGAAGCCGTATATGGTGAAAGTTCCTGGCGCAGAACACTTTAGCCGTCATGTGTATGACTTCCGGAACACAACGAGCAGTATAATGCCCGGTTGGTGTTGAGAATGGTAGGCAGAACATTTACGTGGGGTTTTGTATCACGCTAGCACATAACAATGAGATTCTATATGATTATAAACTACGGCATTGGGCTTGTCCGCCTTGAGGCATTAGAAAAACTTTATGTCAAATATTACACTATTAGGAATATAAAGAAAATTTCTGTGAAAGTATTATATCATATAATTTTTATCGTATTATACTTTTTCTATAGCGTTAATACTTTGGATCAGATTCCAGTGTTATTATTAGTACATGATTTTATTGTAGCATTGTTTTTATAAAATAAGTTTATATCTTTAAGTAAAACCCATTATATTAATCTTTTTCAGTGAATTATGAAGTATAAGAAATAGCTCTATGAAATTTGTAATTAACTTTCTTTTAATGTCCATTTGTATTTTACGTTGATAACGTTAACATTAATTTAAAAATTTTATGTGTCTATAAATTAATTCTTACAGTCGTAAATAGCTGTCATTTGAGCAAAGGAAAAATTACTGTTATTTAGAGTCTCTCTCGTGATAAAAAAACTGTATAAACCTATGTGATTGGCAGTTTCCTATTTAATCCTAAGTAAATTGTCAATATTCCATTAGGCTCTTAAAGGGAGCATTAACAATGACATCTTACGCAGTTACCGAAGAGACGCGTGTCATTTAATTGTAGAGATTTTAAGCATCTACTGTAAATATCAAATGTTTACCACAACCTGTAAACAAAATTTTTTTTATTAACCGGTTTGTTATGTTTTCTGTGTCATCAACAAAACTTATTGAACAAACTTAAACAAATTTTAAAAACGATTTGGTTCATGTAAATGTTAGAATAATGTTCGATCATTAAAAAGTGATTAATTGCTGAATAAAACATAAATTCATAAATAAATCGGTCCGTAAAAGATTTAAGATAAACAAATTCGGTGAATTTACCCGACGGCTGGGTGACACGTACAAATCGTCGGTAACAATTTTTATCTTGGGATAATCTTACAAAACCCTTGACGGAGACTTGGAACATTTTTAAAATGTTTTCCTCCGTTATGGATTTAGAGAAAGAACAGTGCCTACATACGAGTCCCATTTGTCTTTTTGTTTTATAATAGCGTTGAAGCCGAGATTTCCATTTTGACTGAAATTAAAAAAAAAAACGTTAACGTGAAACATTTGTAGAACGTAGAACACAAAAAAAAATAATATGCGTTATTAATAAAGGTTAGTACGTATAACGTGACGTAACATGAAAAAAGGATAGCACGTGATTATACTTTTTTCATGTTCGTATTTGTCTCGAGACATTGTACCCAATTATGATTCGTTTCATATCATTGGTTTAATATGATAAGCCGGACTTTTCCATTTCTATGATCATACAAATGATTGTAATAATGTTAAGGCAATTTTTCGTCAATATAATATCCACGCATCTTGTAAGAAGATCGTCATGAGCACGGCAATCTACGGACAATATGATATTGCGCACATCGTTGGGTACTTAACGAGCTGTGATCTCTCTTATATCTAGAATTGGGTGATCGGTTTATACTAAAATATACGAATTCTGAGAACAAGGCCACAATAAAAGCATGTCGTAGCATGAATGCTACGATAACTCCAAATCGTAACCTACTCGCTACGGATAGAACGTTTTTTATATAACAGTAATGGAATAAAACTTGACTTCGATTTCACACGATGTTGACAATAAGGCCGTAGATTAGAGTTTCCCAACCTATTTGGTCTTATGTCCCACTTTTGTGTAAAAATGTTTATACGTCCACCTACATCCATGCAATTTTTATCCAATACCCCCCAAAAGAAATGAAAATCAAAAATGCAATGAATTACATTAGCTATTTATTTAAAGTTGATGATTGCCCCATCTAAATTACAGAATTTCGCACCGTGTGGCCTACGTCCCTCCTTGGTAAACACTATCGTAGATTGTTAAGCGTGGTAAAGTCACCGAGGATACTCTGACTGTCGTACGTACATCTGTGACTATAGGAACAAAGCAAAGCTGTTATGACGGAAGTCAAACATGGTAGCTAGCTGGACAAGTTCGGAAAAACCTTACTGCAATCCAAACTCCCACTACTAATCGTATGGCTCGTAAATAGAGGAGGCAATTAATTAGACTAGTAAATTTAATGCTACAGAAGAAAGCTGAACGAGGCATATTGAAATAATCATGCCATTACTAAATGCTAAGACTATTACAACGGTGCATTATTTAGTGCTTAGAATAAAGCAAACATTTTATTTAATGATTGGTTATTTTTAAGTAAATATATACTATTATAAGTATAAATTACATCGTGTATACTTTTATGGTCTCGCAGTCAAACAAAGAGCGGATCTTTTCAGCCAAACTCTCGAAGGTAAATTTGTAAAATATTATGAACATAATAATTAATCAAATTTATTACGCCGATTGAGATTGTATCAAGTTTAATTTAACTCGACTGTCGCTGGCGAAATCGAAACATCCCTTAAACTTGACAATTAAATTCCGGGAACTTCACCGAAGTTTTAATAGAAATAACGGCTTCGATAAATTTAAGAAATTATTTCTGTCAAACGAGCTGCATTAGAATGTTTTGTAAAAAAAATATATAATATTAATTAAAAAGGTAATATTATATTATAAACAACTTTATAAAATTGTTTTAACATATTTTAATGAGAGTAATGATGCCTTGGACATTCTTTCATTTTTATCTATTTTCGAAAAAATTTACAAAAATTAACACTTTATCGACCGGTAGCCGATTTTTAGGCTTTTAGTCGTCGCCGCTTGCCCTCATTTAGCCCGTTATTCTGACTTTTGTAGCTGATGCCTATTAAGAGACAAACTTTCAGACGATTAATCAGTTCTTTGACTCTACACATTAATTTTTAAATAAAAAAAAAAAAACCAGTGTGGTAAAGAGTTTATCGAGAAAAACAATACAAGATCAGAGAATTTCTTATTCGTCCCCGGTCGTTTATATGTTAATATTAATAGTAGTAAAATATGTATGTGCAATTATTTGCAATGTCAAAACTGTTCCTAGTGGTGGTGGTCCTCCTAAACAGTCTTTTCTTACACATCCTCGATACTATCACACAACGCATATATTTTCCCATTTACAACTAATTCTTAGTGATCGTCTTCTCCTATAAGTAAAATCTAATTGCATAAAATAATTACATTTCGCCGTCTGCGCGCATATTACTCAATAACACAAGCTCGGAAACAATTTGATTTCAATTAACGTTCAAACCAGATGTCACATGTTTTAACTATGTTATTAAGTTACTACGTAGAATTTTGACGAGTTAGAAAACTTTGCCAATCATGTCTCAAGTTCGCTACTAAATACGTGAAATTTTGAAGTTAACATGCTTTTTTACTTTAATCGGAACTGATGTAATATGATAAAGACAATTCGTTACAGCGTAATAAATAAAATCATGAGAAAAAAAAAAACCAAAATTCATCGGACATTTCTTTACAATGTAAAGTGTCAAGAGAACAATACATTTTTTATATCACTTGAGTGATAAATAAGTCCTTCTGATGGTAAGCTGTGGTAAAGAAATGAGTTTAGATGTCCCATTCAACGAAAAAACAATTCAAGAATAATCGATAATATACTTTACAGTTCCCGTTACTACGACAATAAACTAAATTAATTATTTACAATTATTTTAACCAACAAACACGCCCTCTCTACCACAAATATTTCATTCGTACGACCAAATTTAATTTTACAATTATTAAATTTGTTAAAAATATTGTCTAACCACCGCACGAATTTGGTTTGCATTGTACAATTTTAATTATTGGTTTCGAATTAATTTAAGAAAGAAATCCATTAACCAATCGGAAAATAATTTCAGCCCACCTTTAATTATACAATTCTAAATTTGGTTGCCTGAAAAAGAGACAAATTGAACGTTTAATGCTTTGACTAATGGCTGTTACGTCGAGGGCAAATTGCCTAAATGATTAATGTGCAATTTGGACACTATCGAACGTTCCATAGACGTGCTTTTAAACAGAGATAAAATTTATTTGTAAAAAGAATAGATTAATTAAACAAAATGAAATTATAGATTATATTCAATATTCCATTGTACACAAGAAGGACTTCCCGCAGTATGAATTGTTATTATTTAAGACCTGCGTGGATAAGCATGGATCAGGTCTTTCGTGATACGAATTCAATAGATATCCAATTATTAAATAACAAATAGATTAATTAATGAACAAATAGGTAAGCAAATACTATGTAAAATGTAAAAACAGATATAATTATTTAACATTGCTTTATAGTCATAAATTCTTTTTTATATACTATATCATTACCGCTAACGAAATGCAGGCAAACAAAAATTTTATTTTATTTGTACCATGGCGTATTTTACCCTCATTTAACTTTCCAGCTTAAATAATCTTAGAGCTTTGTTAAACTAGTTAAAAACTATTGCACTTGAGTATTTCAACTTAATCGACTGAACAAGAAACTTAGTAGTCATAGTAAATAATTAGGTACATGTCTTTTAAAACGATAAACTGATAAAAATTTAACTTAATGACAGTCAAGCCTAGTAAAGTACAGAAGTGAGTCCTATATATTTATGTAAATGTTTTTGTATGAAATATTTCGGATCTACAAAAATAAGTTGTAAAATTAAAAAATATATATTCTTTAACTTTAAGCGAAATGTTCATAGTGAGTAATATGTAGACCGTTTTACGATGAAATTTTAAATATATTTGAAAATAATTTATGTTAACCGAATTGTAAACTGCAAACGTTATGTAATTATAAATAACGAAATAATCAAATCAAAATTAAGGCGCAATAAGAAACTGGTTAACCGATATATGTCATTTTTTTTAAAAGGTATTTCATTCAAAAAACGATTCACCCCGAAACTTTAGAGACGGCTTTGATTGATTGCCTTTTTCATAACCGGCTGTAAAGAAAGTTCTTATTTCCTGAATCGTGGCATATTTTTTTTAATTTGTTTTATCGGTTATGTGGTAATACTTGGCCTCAATTTCACCTATTTTTAAGTAACAATGAAGCCGTAGATCGTGAAGCGTATACACTTGCAAGAATGATTGCCAGAAAACAACAATGCTGTTATAGCGAAAGATTTACATTAAAGGTGTTAGATAGCCAGGCGGGCTTGAAAATCCTACCACCATCTAAAGTCCATTCATGTGACCCGAGAATTGAACCCGGGAATTCCGCGTTATAACGCAGGCGGGTAAACCATTACACCACGGAAGCAATGAAAATCTTTTAAAACGCACCAAAGAGATAGAGGTTTGGGAAATGGATTTCTTTATTGTTTATATATAAAGGGTAACGAATTCATCGTTTAACCATATTTCTGCTGTACTAGCAATAATATAATATATAGTAATATTTTACCTGTCTTACCGATCGCCGCAACTGCTGTAATCACATCCAATAACTGTATAATGATTAATATGGTCATTAGGAAATTGTATCGTTGATAATTATACACGATAATATAACATAAATGCAGGAACCTCTTTAGTAGTCAAGCGGTTAACCACCTGACTCGTGACACATCTATCACTCCTTCAAATTTCAAACCACAAAACGGCGCCGCCCTATCATTGGCAATGTTAATCAGCCTTGGTAATACCATCGCCGTGTTCCAGTTGTCATGCATGCGAGAGCCAGAGCATTCTGAGCGGGTATACTTCACCAACGTCCTTATTTTCACTTAACATGTTATAAAATTAAAATAGTGTTATCGACAAATACCGAACTCCGTAATTCCAATTTATATCGCTTAAATGTATGTTGTATTCAATTATATAAATATATATTATATCAGTCTTAAACGTAACATAACAGCCATCGTTGAGAGAGCTCGGGAGTTCTTATCGGAGAAAGGTTTATTTGCTTTTAACCACTTGTGGGGAAATAAAATCGCGCGAAAATAATTCAGGGCGCCTCCGTGACGTAAGCTTAACGATTAACGTATTCATTACTCCCCCGAGGTGTTGCAGATGGTAGAATTTGATAACGTAAACGTTGAACAGAAGTGTTACGGTTTACTTTGTTCAAATTACGTGTGACAGCGGAATGTATTCCAGAATCTTCCGAGGAGATAAATTGGTAAAACATTTTTTTTGTACAGACATTAATTGTACAATTAATTATTTATATGTAGCAACAACTTGGCCGAAATACACTGTCACAAATTTCTGCCGGATTACAACACCGTAATGGCAGTAAACTACCATCAAAAGCAATAACAAGCATTTAGATTAGAAAAAACCTACCACCGTTCAGATTCAAATAATCACGTGATTTTGGATTCGACCCCGCAGCCTTCATTTTACAGGACAAGTGGTAAACCACTGCACCATCAAACTACTACCTCAGATTAGTCAACAAAAAGATCTACCAACTATCGAAAAAAGAACTATATTAAAGTATTATCTCTTTCGAACACGCCTGGCTAGCCGCCACACTCAATGTCAATCTGCCGCCATAACAGCACTGCTGTGTTCCAACAATCATACATGTGAAAGCCAGATGTATTCTGAGCTAATTCGCTTCACCATCTACGGTCTCATTGTCTCATCAACAGATGAAATTTAAGCAGTGTTACCCCATAACCAATAAAAAATAAACTTTAACGTTACAGGCACGACATCACGCTACGAAACCCGTAACATCTTCCAAAGAGGCTACGTATGGTGATAAAACGCTTTGAAATTCTATTTAAATCGCAGTATTTCCTATTAAGATAAGCAGAAATCGTGAATTGGTTTTTAATCCAATCAAAAAGTTTGGCACAGTAACGCACGAATCAATTAATAAGGTCAATTAATAATTTAACCGAATGAAAATATCAGCACCACCAATGCACTGAACGATATTGTTAAATATAATCTCAGGCATTTTATAGGAAACGTAATTCACGTTGAAGCTAATAACGCAGCTCACTTAGACTTCTTCAGAAACCGCCCCGCTACGTGACCGAAATGCTGAATTACGAGTGACAAATTCAACGACATTCGTGAAGATATATTTTATTTGTAAACACTATAGACTAATTACAGTAATAAATTTATTATAATTACTTTGGCTAAGGTTCCATGTTTACGTTATTAATAAAATACAAATTAAAAAAAAAATGTGTTACTCACAATGTATCATATAAGATAAATGTGCATTCAGTAGTTCTTTTCGTGTGACTTTCGACTTTTACTATTCAGCTAAGCAGTGGTATATCAGTTGGCATGTAAGATGAGAGATCCCTAGTTTGATTCCTAAGTTACATGACTGGTCGAGCCTGGGGGATGGTGCTTAAGTATTTTGAACCCGCCTATTTAGCCACCACCCTCAATGTACTATAAATCTGCTGCTATTACTGTGCTATATTACGACAGTCACATTTTTGAGAGGCAGAATGTTTTGGGCGAGCACATTTCAACAGTTACTTAACAACATGTGATAATATTTACGTGTAAAAACAATAAGTATAATTTACGTATGAATATGATTAATACCTTTTCATATGACGATTGGTAATCTGTACAAAAATAAAAAATAAATAGTTTTCTACGCCGTCACGGATAAATTTAATTGAATCGAAAAAATGTCCAATGTTGACAGTGACATATGATTGATGATATTAGAGCCTTTACCGACGCATGACCAAAACTCATCCAGAAATGAACTCAACCCGGAAACGAAGTGTTTTTTTTTAGTTTCATTTGTGTGAACACATTGTGTGGGATCAATCTATCAAGGCTGAATTATATATATACTATATATATATA
>DWQX01003810.1:0-16603 GCA_018245475.1 Pharmacophagus antenor
CGCCGAGGAAGTCATAACCCGCAAGGAGGGCGAGGAGCGGGTGAGGGAAGAAAACTCCCAAAACCCGCTTCGCCGAAAACGAAAGGGGCGGCGGAGGCGGTTGCAAGACCGCCTTCACCCCCCAAATGCAGGTGCGCGGACAACCAGTGGTGGGACACCGGCGTTGCCCGCATCGCACGCACCTGCACCGCCTGTGGACGCAGTTCCTGCATCCACGATTGCACCTCCCCCGACCATCTGGGGGAGGATAAAGGCGGGCCCGCTCACGCGGGCATCCTCTGACAGGGTCGTGGTCGTATCCGCAAGCCTTCTCATGACTCTGCCCGGCTCATCTGACGCCACCCTCACTCCGTCTTCTTCGTCCGATTCGTCGGGCGACGAGGACTGGGTGTGGGACGGCGGAGGAGGGAGCAAAGGGGATTAGCGGTTTCCGATTCCCAGGAAAAGTGCCCTTCTTAGGGCGCCGGTAGCCCCACACACGCTCCCTCCTCCCACGGGGGGGGGGGGACTACGGTGCAGCAATGCATTTTCCCCGCGCAAACAAAAAAAAAAGGCACTTGCCTCGGCTACCCTACTGGCGTATGCTGGTCTTTCTGGAGGGCTATCTATAGTTCCAGCGGTGGCTTTATATGACGCCGCTTTGCTTGCCTTAGCTGCATCCGGTTTTGTGGCTGTCTTTGTTGTTTTTGACGGGGACGGTCTATTTCTCACGGTTCGCACTCTCCTATGCCCCGCCTTACGGAGGTGTCAGAGGATCTACTCCCTTCAGTAGACTCCTTGACCGTGGTCCTCTTAACCGGGGTGCGAATTTCCATCATATTTTTTTATGTCGGGGAACGCGTCAGTCTCTAAAAATGGTCCTAAAAATAGAATATTTCACACTAACGTGGTCAAAAAATCAACCAGGTCTACCAGGACCAGTCGAATAAAGTAAAACAAAATAAAAAATAAATTAAAATTTAAAAATAATTTCTATATAAATATAGATTGGTCTATAATTTCCTGTTTTTGTTCCAGCAGCTCGTCAGGCGGTTTGCAGCGCTCGGAACAAGAGTCGTCGAAAACGGTGTCAAAAAATTTTTCCAGAAAAAGTTAGTATGGGTTGGCGGCAAAAGGTTACCTAACAAATGAAACAAGGGATAGGGGGGGGGCGATTTTTCGCGTTCCTAGCTGTTTTGCAGCGGAAAAAATGCTGTGGGCGTAAGCGGGGCGTTAAAGCGCACCGACTAGTGCAAAACTGCGCGAAAAAACGACCCATAAAATGAGGGGTGCTGCTAAAAGGGGGATTTTTAGGGATTTTATGTTATTTAACAGGGGTAGGGGGCTAATAGGGGTAGGAAGGGTATAGTAATAGAGGCTGAGACTAAAAACAACAAAATTTCAAAAGACACAAGGGCGGACACCGACTTTTCCGACACATAGACATCATTGAATATATACCGCTTCATCGACATGATGAAGTCTATCTCGTTTCGCATTGCGCCGTCGGGACTGACCCATGTCCACTTGAGGTGTTCTCGGTTCTTGAAGAAGGAGTTCATCATATAGAGACCCTCCTTTTCCATGAAGTCAGCAAGCCTTTAACCTCGGGGGTTCTGTTGTCCAATGCCAAACGTCCCTATTCTCAGCTCACCATCACCTCGTCTACCCAGTTTCGCATTAGTCGCCCATGACCACGGTGTAGTGAGTTTTATTGGCATGTATGACTCTGAATATATCCTCATACAATACCTCAACCTCTTTGTCGGTGTGTGACGAGGTGGGTCCGTAAACCTGAATGGTCGTCAGTGAATACCTTTCGGTCATTTTGAGTATCAAGTATACAACTCTGGTCGACACACTACCGATTTTGAAAACGTTGTCGGTGAGCGACTTGTGGACGATAAACCCAATACCGCCCTAGGACTGATGGTCGCCCTCCCAGAAATATAGCAAGTTACCGGATCGGAGTCTTATCGAGTCCCTCTCCCTCTCTTCGGACTTCAGATAGTCCCACAATATCCCAGTGTAGCTTGCTTAATTCTTCCTCCAGTTCAGCAATTTTTTCGTCGTTTCGCAATGTGCGTGTGTTATAAGTTTCCAGAGCCAAAGATCGTCTGGTGGTAGCCGGATCTCTGCCGGAGATTCTTAGCACCCCCTGCCCCACCGTTAACATGGCTGCTACCATAGCCAGGACTAGTGGGGCCGCCGGGGACTGGGAGCCGTTTTTTTCTTGTGTTACTCATTGGGGGATTTTGCCGTAATCACCACGCTTGGCAAGCGGGTAGGCGATCGCAGTGATATGGTAGTGTTATATATACATGGGGAATACTGCTGCCTATCCCCCCATTTTCCCTTAGTCGCTTTTTATGACACCCGCGGGAAGTGATGGGTTGGCACTATTCTAAGCCGGTGCCAAACGGCCAAAGTTTGATAATTAATTTAGTAAAACTATTTATGTCGTTTAGTTAAAAAGTATGCATAGAGATTAAGTGCGTGGACGAGATGCTACCTGTCGGCGTTCTGTGTTACTGCGACGTGTTATAGATTTTGTTTTATCTTCTTAAGCATGTTTCTGCACTATAACATTGAAATCATCACTTTTACGATAGGCTGAAATTCTCTGTGATTCAGCAATTTCATTAGCTTAATTACCTTTTGGACAAAAATACTGTAGTTCAGTGGCTCCGCGGCGCAGTGGTTTACCGCTTGCCTTATAACGCAAATCCCGGATTTGTATTCTCTGGCCCGAGTAGTAGTCTGGTGATAGAAAAGTTTTTGGAACCCGCCAGGGTAGCTGCCATATTCAATGCGAATTTGACGCCATAACAGCGTTGCGGTGTTCCGGCAATAATACATTAGATGATATTTATAAAGAGGTACATGTATGCTGGCTGAAGAAGCTTCACCGTCTAAGGCCTCATTGTAACTTATCGTCAGATGAACTCGAGGTCAATTGTTAGCCCATAACCGATAAAAAAAATACGGTGATACACATATCCGGTGAGCAAGAGTAACAAGCGCGTTCTTTCAGTTCATTTTGGCGTTAGTATCATATCCATAGGTTTTAATTAATGATTTCGGACGTAGAATCTTTATTAATTTCTATATCCATAATTATGTCAATATATGGAAATACCTACATGCTCCCAAGAACTAAACTAGAACTACCCTTAATACAAATTCTACATCCAAAATGCTTAATTTTTATCGTTTTTTTTTTATGCTCTAATACTTAGCCTCGATTTCACCACATGTTAATTGACTATGAATTCGTAGAGGGTGAAGCGTGTTCGCTAAGAATACATCGGGGTCTCACATGTATGACTGCCGGAATACAGCAGTGCTGCCATGGTGGCACATTGACATTAAGGGTGGTAACTAGCCAGGCGGATTTCTATTACAATCTAAACTCCTCTACTTCTGTAGCCCGTTAATCGAAACTGAGACCTCCGCATCACAAGGCAAGAGGATAAAGCCATGCGCCACGGAGGCCGTCAACAATAATAAAATAATATTTAAGTAGGAAGGATAATGATCGAAAACATTCAAGAAATAACAATTATTATCTGCAACTTAAGGTAAAGCTTTAAATAATATCATCTATATCCAATTAAAATTAAGTGAAATGATTTTAACATTACAACCTTCGACTTAAAATATATAATGGTTTGATAACAATATTTTTTTTTTATGAAAAGTTTTACATTTAGAACTTCGATCGTTCACGGTGGCTTACCTGACCACTCAACTTTAATGAATGTTATAATAAAATATGAGTAGTTGTTTAAAATGGTGTTCTTCATTTTTATTAACTAGAGCTTCTCAAAAACTATATTTAATAATAATTTGATTAGCTTAAATATCTTCATATAAGTTAATCAAATAGAATTTTATGATTTTTTCCATACAGAAACGCCAAAGTCCACACAAAATTCTTAGCTAGATAGCCAATCAATTATCTTTATCATAAGAGTGCATCCAGAAAAAACAGTCTACTAATAATTTTGTTAATCCTAATTATGTCCCAATATACCTTTTTATATGAGTTATGGGCTAGCACTAGATGTCGATTTCATTTGATGTTAAGTGACAATGAGGACGTAGATGATGAAGCGTGTTCGTCCAGAATACATCTGCGACTCTCATGTATGTATACCTGATATTGAGGGTAGTAGCTAGCTAGATAGGCTGGAAAAACTTCTATGGTTCGAGAAACAAACCCGGGACCTTTGCGTTACAAGACTAACGTAAAAATATTAGAGATGAGAAATCCTATATATTATATATATACATGTAATAATTCTCTATAAACATAGTGTAAGTACATAACTTTTTTAATAATCCTTCCTGTCATGGTCGTTATAAACTATAAAGAGAACAAATCAACTATTTTTAAAAATTAAATGTCTTTGTCCATATGTTCCCGTATATTGCAAAAACCATCAGACAGATTTTTAAAAAATTTATTTAAAAAAACAGATGATAGATCATCCCGTTTAATGGTTAAGATAATTTTTATAGCGAGAAAGTCTTAAAGGTTTTCCTTCATTATAGATTCAATCTTAGTTTCTCCTCGTCAACTTTTGTCAAACGAACGTAGTTAACGCCACCTAATTATGATATAAATATGTAATTTATTGAAAGCAAATGTGAAAGTATCAAGTACAGTTATAGTAACAGTGAAAGGGATATGTTACAAATGTTTCTTTATATGTTACTAGTTGAACCCGTCGGGCGTTGAACTGAAAACAATATTACTATTTGTGCTCAAAGGATACCTATATTTAAGACAGATTCTTATAATTAAGAGGTATGTTCTGTGTGATATGTTGGTATACATTAAGCGGGATTACAAAGGAAAGTCTCTCACGAAAAAAAAATAAAAGTGAAATAAAAATTTTTGAAACTTTTTATTTCACTTGCATTATGGACTTGAAAATGCATAAATGTATATGAATAAAAGATGAGAAAATAAAAAGCTTTTATTTTGATACTACAAACAGACATTTAAAATTTATTTATTTGTATAGATAACAATTGATTAATTCCTTAATACGGCTAATAACTTGTTAGAACTCATCAAATTCAATTACCCAACAACTTTTTATAACAAATAAGTCTTATTTATTAGACTTTAAATCATGACATTAATCAGGAGCCCTATAGACATAAAAATTGAAGTGTCTTGACGTTATTTTATAATGAATCTGGAAAAAATCCACGAAACTTACGTAAAAGAGAAGTTTAAAATAATTGTCTGGTTGTTCCAGTTGGTGTTCAAGATTATTTTTTTCGAGACTTTAATATGTTTAAGTTTAATATGTTCAAGATGTTTAAGTTTAAGGATTCGGCGAAAAACTTTTTAAATTGTATTCTCAATTCGATTTCATGGCAAGTTCCTGAAAAAATACGGAAAGATTCCTACAGTAAAAATATTTTACAACATTGTCTGTTACACGTTACAAGAAATGAAAAAAATTTGCTATCCACGTTAAAAGAACACCCTTTGTACAAATTAAAACCAACTTAATTATGCTTCCGCTATTTACGTGGTAGTGTTTAGTATAAAACATGTTCCGTAAAATAAATAAAACATGTTACAGCGCGGTGAATTTATTTAGTTTCTACTTCCACATTTAAGGTAACTTACTCATAACGTTAACAATACATACAATTAATTTTATAATGGAAACTACTACAGTAACAGAAGACAAAAATGTAAATATTAAACGCACATGTGATACGTGTGAACCGCTTTATTATTTTTTAAAAATAGTTTCACTAGATTGCAACAAAAAGAAACAAATTCCCGACACAAACAAACATTGCTTAGTCATCAAAAGTATATTTACGGCATTTATTCTTGGATCATTGACGATCTCATCTTTGTACTGGAAAATCGTCAACTTTTACTTTAAAATGAATGTGTCCATTACAATAACAGATACTATTCAAATGATCTACGATCTGTGTCAGTACATAGTAAATTTATTTTTTGTTTTTATTTGCGGCCAAGATATTAGTTTTGAATATTTTAAGCAATACGGAAGAATGGACTTTATTATTGAAATGAATTATTATTCAGAAATTAAGAAAAGACTTCAAAATTGATTGTATTCTTCGCATTCTTTTGGACTACGAGCAACTTTTGTGATTTTTTAACATGGCTACTAAGCTTCGGATGGGTGGCACCATGTATCTACTGAATTGCTTATATTTATTTACTTATTAAAATCCTTACCACGCTTGATCTCATTTCTCAAGTAATGCATATTGAATGCCGTTTGCGATGCATTGGTGATTTATTGTTAGCTTATTACTGCGCCAACGATGACGCCCAGACAAATGTTGAAGAATGCGCGTTAAAATTCAACTGGTTTTTTCCAAACAACAAAGTGTCAGATGTTCCATTTAACCGTTTGAAGAATGTAGCAGTCAATGTTAACGATGAAATAAAATTGTTTGGTAAATATTATCTGCTACTGATTGAGCAAACTGCTTTCATAAACAAAATGTTCGGAATGCGGGTATGTGCAGCTTATAATTTAGTATATATTACCTATATAAAAGTCTTATGTCAACATCTTCAAAGAAATGCAAAAGTAATTTTTTGAAAACATTTTTATAAATGCATCACAATAATAACATTACTCTTATTACGTAAACTTAATTTTTATCATTATGAATATTTCAATAAAAATAGGCTAAAAACGTTAAATTTCAGATACTATTCAACAGTTTGAGTTTACTTATCGACATGGTAAGGTTCACAAATATAGCTGTCAGGTTCATGGTTAGCTTTAAGGTAATTTTAATATGTATAATTTTATATTGTTCTGTATTAAAAATAGTTATACATACATTATTAATTAATTCGCAAGCAACAAATACCTGCTTAATTCTTTCCTTTATTTTCACAGAGTGCTATTAATATTCTTGACTACTTTCCGGCAGTATCTAGTTTGATGAGATTATTTACTTGCGTTGCCGTGGTAATCAGCCTTGTGGATGACTGTGAAAAGGCATATCGCGAAAGCGAGAGAATGATATGTATTATCGATCATTACTTCATCATGAGAGACCCAAGTGAGTTTTTACATACGGGGGGTTTAATTTAAACTATCTTACATGATATGTGACAAAATATTGAGCGCATTGATAAATAAAAATCCTTCTTTTCAGAGAACGATGTCCGAACATCAATGCACGAGTTTCGTAATCTGGTACAGTCAAGACCAATTATCTTCCGTTTCGACTATTCCCTTCTAGTCTCAATAGCTTCAGTGGTCGTTACATATACAATTATAATGTTGCAGAGCATCAAGTAGTGTAACTAAAATTAAAAAGATAAACAGTAAAAATTTATTTAACTTCTTGTATTTAAAACTGCTAAAATATTTATGGTATTCTAATTCTGAAAATTTTATAGCTCTTTATTTAGATAATTCAGTTATCATCTTTGATTGCTAAATTAAATTTTTAGAATATACAGTAGCATATTCTAGTAATTTCTCTTTTATATCGTTTATTATTACTTAGAAATGCTTTTTCCTTACGTCACCTAAAGCACAGTGTAACTTGAAACAGCAGCATAAGTTTTTAAAAAGTTTATTAATAGAATAGCCGTCACCCACCCGTTCCTCTGGGCGTGGTATTTATTTTATTTAATACTACCTGACCCGGTAAACTTCTTCCCGCCTAATAGTCAATTCAATGTTGTATTAAATTTTTCTGAATTTAATTTTTTTGTTAACTATTTAATTTCATTTATTTGTTAAGTCGTTAACAACTCCCATTTAACCAAGAATTTGTCATTGTAATATGAACATGAATGGTACGCATTTTATTACTATAGTCATTCTACTAAAAAAAAGTATTTGTCGAATAACGACTTAAGAAAATATTAGATATAAAACATCATAAGGCTGGGCGCATATGTATAGTATGTATGGTATGGATACTACTTATAACTAAATAATGTCCTGCAACGTCAGAATTCTATAGAAAGACACATATTATTGAAAACAGCTAAACGATTCTATTTACATTACTGTTATTAATGTTTCACATTTAATGATAAATAATAGAATTATTTAATTATAAGTATTCTTCTAAAAGAGAAAGAAGAGAAATAAGAAGGAAAGTGGTAATCAGGATCACGCCATACATTGCAAGAAGTATAAATCTTTAAACACCGCGAAGAATAACGATAAACGTTTGGAGAACGCGAATTTAAACCAAATAATCGTTAAACTAAGAACACTTCTTACGATCATGATTGGTGTTTCAGTGTCGAGAATATTATTCGTAAAATACTTTAAATTATGGAAGTCTGCAAAAACCATCACCATCCTTGTCTTACAATTTAATTTTTTTGTTATTAAATTTGTCTAATAGCGTATTGCTGAATCGTCAGCCTTGGACAATAAAGTTAAGGAGATATCATCAGTTATTAGTTCTTGATTTATTAATTGAATTAACGGACTCTTTAGACTTATAATGTTAAAATTGATTAATTTTTGTTTAGTTTTCAAAATATAATTGTAATAATATAGAGACATTAAATAATTATTGTGCAAGAAATAAATCGAAATAACTCTCTGCCAACCGCAAAACATTGACACACCTCAGTCATCCATCAATATTCTTTATTAGAATTTTTAGTAAAGGTCAATTTTGAAGAAAAAAGGAAGTTTAAAATATTTCGCAATGTTTCTAAAGCTCACATCAGTACTGACGTGTAAATTTATCTATTTGATAAGTGATATCACAGATAGTGCAATTGTAACTGTGACTGCGTGCGAACGCTTCCTATGGGATTCGTGTAATAATATTTTTTTATTGTCAACACAAAAACACTAAATTAATCGCACATGGTTGGTGAAACAAAGTGAACGTAATAGACACGCCATGAAAGAAACCAAAGACAATAGATTAAGTATTTTAAATATGAAGAAAAAGTATAAAGTCAACGATTTGTCAAATGTCGAATTTACAGTAAATACCTCTGGAAGTGACAAAGACAGGTAAGTGTAGATATTATAATTATTTAGTTGATTTGGTCAAAATTTGTTATATTTTTAAATTCTTTGCTCAATAAATTTCACTTTACTGTAACTATGGGTTACATACTCGTGACCTTGTATAGTTTATAAAAATTAAATTATTTTCATGATTGAAAAATACAGTGTTCAGTTATTGTAATACGTACATTACTGCGTATACATTACTGTATGCAATTTTCTTTTTTAAAATATTTTTGTAAACGCCTTGAATAAGAATTGTGTATTTCTTCGAACATAGGGATTGATTAATCACGGCAGGATTTTATTTTTATTATTCTTGGTTTTATTCTAGGCATGAATTAATTTAATAAAAGTATTTATTGTTTTATACTTATTCATTACTATTTTATATTACATATTCTGTCACAAACGTACTCAATAAAAATGTACCACCAGAACGTCAACAATTTAATTAACTGATGTACAGAAAGCTTAATGTTTAATATAGTAGCTACTCTGAAAACATGCTTTGCTAGAACTGAATTGAATAAGTCTATATTGGACGCTCTTGTTAAACGATAATGGACATTTAATACAAAACACTAATAGTTATTAATACGTATACTGTTAAAATGGGAATAGTGTTTAAAATTAATAATAATTATTATATTTTACATACTTTAAGATTTTCATCATCGAATTTATTTGCATCACGTCCATACGGCATGAATAATTTCGTTAATCACTATGTACAATCATAAAGTGCGCCACTTATCGAATTCGGAACAAGTTTATTTTTAATCAATACGTTTATTAATTTCTATAATCACGTGCGGCAGTTAAAAATTGTAATCTGTTATATATCAACTAATGGTTTCACGAATAATACTTAAAATTACTATACTTTAGATTTAGGTAATTTCCCTGTTTGTCATAAATTCGGTCTACCTTAAATATTCTGAATAGGCTTTTATTCTACGCACACATAGATAATAACTGTTTGTAAACAGACGATTTAAACTGATACCAATTGTAATATACTTCAATTGACCTATCAGATTGACTCCTTGCAAGAGATGTATATTTTAAAGGCAGTACGTACAACATAATATTAGATACTTGATGATGTCATTTATAACAAGAACAAACTCACTTAATCGTATTATATAATATTAATCATTCAATAACTTAAATTATATTGGAAAGTTTGTTTCTTATGTAATTTTTGAACAATAAGTAGCCGTACCTATGTATCAAAGAAACCGTGCTAACATAGCTTAAGAGGCAAGTGGTATTTGTTGTAATTCTTTCTTAAGCTTTTATTTTATATATAATATCATCTTTCTATCGGATAGACGACTTAAAATTATGGCAAATAATACAGAACGCGTTTTTTTTTTAATACACTAAGAGGGTACCCTTTGTTCGCTTAATAACAGACCAAACGCCGTATTGTAAAGCTGGATCGATTTTTTACGCTCTATATTAATTAAATAATTTTATATAAATAAGTAAAATATGCCATGATGATGATCATATATTTTATTTTTTTGTAATAGAGGACAACGAAATTAAGTAATCTGTTATAACAAGCTATAAGTCTGCCCATAACAATGAGTACTTTATTAGAAAATTTGCAACGTCTCGTAAAGATAAATGTAATTTCACTGCATTTTTTTTTCTTGTGCCTCTCCATTATTGGAGGTTGGACGTCAGCTTAGCGAATATCTCTAGTTTTAGCCAAGCGAAAGAGGTCTTGAACGCTGACAATCCCTGTCCACTCTCTGATATTTCTGAGCCAAGTCTTTTTTCTTCGACCAAGGCGTCTTTTCCCGGCGATTTTTTCCATCATTATAAGTAGGAGAAGATGGTATTTCTCGTGTCGGAACACATGACCGAGGTAGGCGATTTTCCTACGTTTGATGGTTTGCAACAATTCGCGATTCTTCCCGACGCGTTGGAGTACATGCACGTTAGATACTTTCCCAGTCCAGTTACTACGTAGCATTCTACGTTAGTACCACGTCTCAAAAGCTTCCAGATAATTCTGTGTACTTGGCTTTTAGAGTCCATACCTCGCTACCATAGAACACCACAGGCCACACGTAACATTGGAGTATTCGTATTCGGAGCTATATGGATAATTGGCGGTTGCATAGAACTTAACCCATTCTTTTTAAGGTGGCGGGGACAATTCCAATACGGGTGCTTATTTCTTGTTCGCTATCCCATTCTTCAATAACCCAATTCACTGCATACTGTGCCCTCAAAATTTTAAGACAATAATGGTAGCTCGACTAAAGAAATAGTCTTCAGCGAGAAGTATCTATCTGTAGTGTTATATTTTCTACTCGTTTCATGAATGATTTAGAATTTAGTAATTATTCTATCATTTCAATGCAACTTTGTACTTTTTTATAAGTTAAAGTTTTAGAACTTTTAGTCAAATGTCAACCTGACACTTTTTATCCGTTTACTTCAATTCGTATAATTTCGTAACAAACTATTAAAGCAAGAAAAGATAGAAACAAATCGGAGCTCATATATTATTAGAGGATAATTTAGAAACTATTTTATGTATTTAATTTCATCTTGTGCTCATTACGAACAACATTAATTACAAAATGAACACAGTTAGCAAACCAAATCAAATGGATTAAGTTATCGTTAACTCTGTAATATTTCCAAGATTACGAAGGCAACGTATGTTTTTAACATATCTGTTAATAGTAGCATTAAAGATTAAAATTTCACGCTACAAATGTTAGAAGTGTCACTAAAACAATCGAATTTATTGTGTACGCGGCTTGCTGTTTCACTTCTAAATCTTTATTTCCTAGTATTTTTTAAATAACCAAGTAATAAACTAATAGGCAACGCGAGAATTAAAATTAATTAATTATTTCTTGTCGATTGCTGATCCCAAAATTTATTAGACTCAGATTGGGGATGTCGGCGTTGTTGAAATGCGTGAGATATTCTTATAGCGAGAGATTCTTAGTGTAAAGTAATAATATAAAATGCAATACTTGAATAACCTAATTATTTATTTTATATGATGAGTTGACTAAGACGTACTATAAAATTTGTATTATGATCGATTATTGACATTACAAATAGTTTTTGCTTTTTTATAATCCGTAGAAGCTGTTATGTTCGTCTCTACTATGTTTTCTTACTGCAGTCAGTTACTATTCGTATATCTGATGTACAAATCTTAACATTTAGGTTTATTTAACAGTTTTATTTTAATTGTTGTTACAGTTCCTCACAGGCTGAAACAAAATCAGAAGAACTACCTAACATATCATTTTTCACACTGGTAAGTCTTTTTACATACTTCAGTTTTTGCACATGAAAAGCTGTTTATTTAAATTGTGAAATAATTCGCAAATTACTCCCTATTCTCTAAACTATGTCTTATATTAAAAAGTAACAATATTTTTCAGTTTAGATTTGCGACAAGGCGAGATAAAACATACATTTTTTTCGGGATAATATTTTCAATAGTATGTGGTATAACAACACCAATAAATACTCTACTATTTGCTTCTCTATTGCAAAGCATGGTAGACTACGGCATCTCGGTTATAATGGGTGCACCAGAAAGCGACGTATTCTTAACGGATTTGGGTTTATTCGCTTTGTACAACTGTATTGCTGGAGCAGCCGTTGTAGTTATGTCTTATGCGGCAACTGTGTTAATGAATATATCTGCTTTTAACCAGGTAATAACAAATTTTTTATACATCACAAAGTATTTTCATCGCTCTATTTCGCTGTTCGGTAAAGAAGTAAAGAAAATATAAATAAAATAAAAATCTATTTAAATTTTTACCGTATTTCCTTTAAACACGTCTTACGATAAGTAATAGCACTTCTCCTTCTATAGATTATATACTACTCAAAACGAAATAAGGGCCACTAAGATTTTTTGCTGTACCATGAAAACAATAAAGACTATATTGTGTAGCTTATGTAATGTATGTCTACAAAATAATGTTATTTGTTATAATATAGGCTGACAATTATTTAAAAAAATAATCATGAATTGTTTTTTTTTTTATGTTCATAATGAAATTGGCCATTTTGATTAAAAAACATGAACAAAATTAATCACCGGAAAAAGACAAAATACTGTTGTTGACACTTTTGTTTCCTCTTTTTTTAGTAACGAGTATGTCCTCCTACCTAAGCAATACACTCCTAAAGCCTCGTATGCATACTCTGGATCAAATTCCTCACGTTTTCATCTGGAATCTCCTCCCAGGCACGTTTTAAAGCGGCAATTAGCTGCTGTTGGTCGTAGACCCCACGCTCATTTTCTCTAACTCTTCGTTCAATTGGTCCCACAATTGCTCGATTGGATTTAAGTCCGGACTGTTAGCTGGTCATGGTAATACCTCAATATAAGACCCATCTAGGACAGTTTGGGTTGATCGAGCTGTGTTGCATCAGGATGAATCCAGACCCCACTCGCTGTGCAAATGGGATCACTTGAGGCCTGATGACGTCCTCGATGTAACGTTCTGCAGTTACGGTACCCGCATTTAAAATGGTGAGCTCAGTTTTACCGTGTAAAGTAATCCCACCCGAAACCATTACGTTGGGACCACCGAAACGGTCAATTTCGTGCAAGCTGGACTCCGAAAACCGCTCGCCACTTCGCCTCCACACCCTAACACGCCGATCATTATTGAAAAAATTTACTTTGCACTCGTCTGTAAAAAGCACCTTGCCCCACTGATTAATCCCCCAGTTCAAATACTGACGGGAGAATCTTAAACGGTTTGTACGTTGAACACTGGTCAGGGGATTTCGAAAAACTCGTCGTCTTGACACTTGCTGGTCTTCGTGCAATCGATTACGTATAGTTTGATGACTGACACGGGTACCCGTTGTCAGACGTAAGTGGTTTTATAACTTGCGAGTCGTTACTGTACAATCACGACGGGCACTTAGTTCGACGTACCGTTCCTCGTGCGCCGTTGTTACACGAACTACCTGAACCGGGTCTTCTGGCAGCACTGCCGATCTCTTCGAAGCGAGTCCATACATTTTGTAGAGCTCTTCGAAAAAAACCCAACTGCAAACCCACGTAACGTTGAGATCGTCCTTCTTGAATCATAGTTATCCTTCTGGTAGCTGTAATTGTATGCATGTGCTTTCGTACTAGTGGCATGATTAACGCCAGAGGATAAATGAATCAATTAAAATTAAAAAAGTAAAACTTTTTTCCTAAAATATCCGAAACAATTTAAGAAGACTATTATAGAAAAACATAAGAATAACATCCAATTAATATTTTTTTATTAAAATGATGGACAAAACTTTTTAAATTAGGAACACGAACACCATCATAAAAGAGATCAAACACCCAAAGAATTTGTATTATCAATATAATGTTACTCAGCAGTTACTTTCAGTTTACTAAAGTGCACTTAAATGTAAATAAACTAGTGGCCCTTATTTTGTTTTGAGTAATATATATTTTAAATAGTTTGTCTGAGAATTATTAATTTTATTTAATTGAAAGTATTACTGTCAAGAAAATAATGTAAAACTACTAATATAAATAATTTACAACATATACATACATGCCAATGAAGTATATTGAATGTACTACGAAACAATAAAATATTCATGTAACTATAAATAGACATAATACGATTGAATATTTCAGGTCTATAAAATACGTCAAGAATATCTAAAAGCGGCGTTGAACCAGGATTTCGAATTCTTTGATATGCATCAAACCGGCGATTTCGCATCAAAAATGACAGAGTATGTATATGATAATCTTATCAGTATTATTATAAATAAGTGGATGCACTACAAATGCTTGATTGCATTGTTCTTATAGTGATAATGAACGAGTTAACAAATTATTAGCATTCAAGTGTAGCATATTAAATAACAAGCAACGTTACAATGTCAGGATAAAACATATGGCACCATGTGTGCGATCGCCTTCGAAGTTTATGACTGAAAAGTTTAAATACATTAAAATGCATATTATGTTTTTAAGAGATATATTGTTTGCCAAATATATTTACAAAATCTCGTAATTTAGAGCTAGGTAGAGCATGATTTCAAAAATCAGAATATTTGACAAAATCGAACATCCACACATTAGTTTTTTTTTCTAGTTTTTAATTAGAGTATTTTAAAATTTAATTCTATAGAAATTTTTGTTTCTGTCGAAGCAATTTTAAAATTTTGATATTAATAAAAAATATTTATAATCTTTATATAAATAAAACGTTCTCCTGAAGCTAAATGTTAATTATTAATTGTGAGATGTAATTATTAAAGAGTACTACAAACTATTAATTAGTGGAACTATTTGAAATTTTAGCGCATTACGTCAAAAAGGGGTCAGTGTAGCTTTCGTCATCACCTATACTGAGCTACAACAAAGAATACCGATTCATGTTCACGTCTTAGTTTCACTTGAGGGATGATGCCTAAACGAAAATAGTAATCTTAGTACATTATTGCTCGACTAAAGAATTGGGCAAAACTTAGTTCTATCCTAAACAATCCCCTAACCTAACAATAATGAACACAATTTCGTATTTCCAGTGATGTTGTGAAATTAGAAGATGGTATAGGAGAGAAACTTGGTACTTTCATCTTCTACCAATCATCTTTTGTTAGTTCTATAGCGATGGCCCTTATCAAAGGATGGAAATTAGCGCTGCTCTGCTTAATTACATTTCCTGTGACACTGTTTTTGGTTGGGATAGCTGGGCTGGTGAGACAGAGTTTGAAATTACCACTATTTTATGTGCAACTAAGACAGACAAAAAATAATAGAGACCAGCTAAAGCAACGTTATTATGTTTTCAAAATTTTATTATTTTCTATTATATGCACAAACCTACTTTTATTTACTCATGTACTATATCAAAGATAGAGATTTGTTTAAAAGTTTTATAGTGCTATAATTCTTGCAATAATAATTATTATTATTACTATAATACATTGATACCTAATTTGTGCCGAAAGCAGGGCGTAGCTTATGTTGATTTTTATAACAATTAAAAATATTATAACAGGTAGCTTCACGACTTTCGAAGAAAGAGGCGGTTGCTTCGGGTAAAGCTGGCTCAGTTGCCGAAGAAGTACTCTCTGCAATCCGCACTGTATATGCTTTCAGTGGACAAGAGAAAGAGATAGATAGGTATAAAATTCATTTAGAAGAATCGAGAAGTATTAACATCAAAAAAGGTAAAATCAACATTATTATAATAACTTTTAATTTTCTAAAATAACATATATAATGTTTCTTTATTCTCCTACTGTCAAAAACATAATAACTTAAATTTGCAAAAGAATTATTCTACCTTATCGTTAAATTAAAATATGAATGTTAAAAATTTTTAAAATACAGAAAGAAAACTTTATAGCTACGGCGCATTATTATTGTATATTCTTTGATAAAGGTAAACGTTGCTTAATGTAACATATCTACTGTTTACAGCGATTCGTATTATCTTACTAGCTTAAACCGTTAAGACGTAAATTGATCACTACAGATAGCTCGCGAATCACCGGATTCGCGAGCCAGTTTCGATAAAGCTGTAATAGTCGTCTAAGACTAACAGCGCTAA
>DWQX01003811.1:0-16601 GCA_018245475.1 Pharmacophagus antenor
CACTAACTTTTGGAGTTTTATTCAATATTGTAATTTTTTCAAGGTGGTCTCAAACTTTTGGCCGGCAGTGTACGTACCACTGTTACCAATAAAAATCCTGTTTCACATTTCTATAAAATCAAATTTTACACATAATGTTAAAACGAAATTTAACATGAAAAAACAATGGAACAATGTGTTCATTTATAATATAAAAATTTAATAGTACAAAATGATAAAAGGCGTAGAAGAAAAATATATCTAAAATAATATTATCACAATAGCATGTTTGAAATAAACGGTTCTCGGGAAAAAGATAGTTAATTGGTTAAGAATTACTTGCACAGACATTACTGTTGAATTAGCGAGAACCTTCCATAAACTTTTTTTCATACTTGAGATGTAGCATATTTGTCACATTTGCGTATTAAGTTTTCTTTGACTACCTGATTTTTTTTACCTTTGACTGTCTGAAGTATCCTACTTTACATTATTTTAACACTTTTCACGATAATTAACTGTAATAATATGCTGAATAAATTTTTTTATTAATATGTGAAATATGCTGTAACATATTTTTTTATTGTCAATGGACTAACATTCGCTTTATTTTGTCAAGATGTTAAGAGACAATGAGTCGGTAAATGGAGAAGCGTGCCTATCCAGAATATTCAAGCTTTCATAAGCATGTATTTCAGAATACAGCTTTGCTACAATAGCATTGTATGAATCATATATGAATAGCAAATTATGAAGAAATGCGTAATTAAAGCAGATTTACATTTAATATAGTGGCTCGCTAATCGGATTCGAAGACAACCCTATCATCATCTAAACTCCACAAATAATATAAGACAAGCGGTTAGCCGTTTCGTTACGGACGTTACGTTAGAATTCCTGATATAGTATAATTCCAAATTTATTCTTAACTTACGATAAAATGTAACAAAACAGTGCTATAGGGAAAAAAGATTTAAGATCATTAATGAAACTTCACTAATAAGTTATTAAGGGTAATGTACTAGTAAACAGACCAAGTTTTGCAAGATTTTATGCCTAAGATGATACAAAAAGGTTGCTCAAAGCGTATCTTGTTTACGAAAAGAAGTTGAGCGAGCGCTTCATGAAACTCAAACACACGACGTAATGAATTAAGTTACCACACTTCAGCGTATGTTCCAACGCGTCGTATCTTCCCAGCGTTGTTTAGTAAAATGTTTATGAAAACTATTTTCGGTCTTTAGACAGATAATATTATTATACTTTCGTTTGTACCTGTAATATTTGAAATATTTCTAGTTTTTAAAGCAATGAAAGCTCTGAAATATCTAGTGAGGATATATTTATTAAAGATCTAAAAGAAGATTAATTATGTACAATTGAGAAGGTTTTTAATCTGAAATAAAAAAAAATTGTCTTTTCTTTATGACCTTGTTTACTTGAAAAACACTATTAATTAAAACTTCAAACTGAAAAACAACAACACTATTAAGAAAAAACTTCTTTCATGAAATATTATATTTTTGCTATTATTTCATTTAATCAAGCTGACCTGGATTGCCACAATTCTCAATGTGAATCTGCCGCTATAACAGGCATTCCGGCACTCACATGTTAGAGCTACAGAAGTATTCAAACATACTTTACAATCTACGGTCTCATCTTCACTTAAATCGAAGTTGTCATAACCGATAAAAAATAACAAACCTACATCAACATTTTATTTCAAATAAATATAAAGAAACAAATTTTAAAAATGTTTGGAGTAGGAAAAGACCTGTTCTATATTCAAAAGCTATCGTGATACTACGCTTCATCGCCGCTTGCCAACTGGTGGCACATATTAAAATTTATCTAAGAAATTTTTTTTTTCCCAACTTTTTTCTATAATCCGAATTTTATGATAAAATCTTGTCTCTCATAAAAACCATTAAAAAATAACTGGATATTTCACACCCAAAGCATCGCTTTTTCATTTGTATGTAGGCTTGGATCCTACATAATATATAATAAGAGACCATCTGATTTTGAAAATAAATTATAGTAACATTTCATTATACATAGATGTCAAGATCTAATTTAACTATTATGGCAATAAAAAAACACGTTACCCTGCAACTTTACGAAATATTAAGATTTTCTAATTATAGTAAAATTTTATGTTAAAAGAGTTATGCTTACAGTATTGCAGTAACATTGTCCAACCAACACGCAGTTAACGTTAACATTTAATAACAATGCACTTTGCGTTGAATAAAGCGAATTATTGTCCCGAAGGCGTATGCATCACGAGGACTTGATGTGTCAATTGAAGAACAGTGACCTTTGATTACTATTGTAGTGCTTCATATATACAAATACGATTTCACGAAGCAATGACGGAATAGAAATAGGAAGACTAAAAATTACCTAAAATATTACAAATGTTCGTATACGCTAGTTTCTAGGCTGCTCGCATTTAAACGGATTTATAACTTAGGTAGCTTTAAGCATTAGAGTCACTTGCGTTTGGAAATACCACTTTGTTCACTTAATCACACTTTAGTTCATTTAACTTACCTGTAAGATATGTTTTTGTAAATAATCCATTTTTCATAATAATTCATTTATTCTTAACTCAAATTATATATAAATTGATTTAAAAATCATTTATTTATAATGTATTTATGTAAAGCTTTAATGCACCGATTTGTACAAAAGGTGGACTTAATGCCAAATGACATTGTCTACCAGTTTACATTAAGGTTTAGCAGAAATGAATATGGGGTGCGTCAAAAGCAGTAGAGGAAAAAGATAAAATAATAATAATTAAGTAAATAATAATAAGCGAGAATAAAAGGTAACATACAATTGAAACAAAAATTTTTCAATATACATACATCAAAATATATACTTGTATAAGATCATACATAAGGAATAATAATAAAGTGTATATAAAAAAACACAAAAAGAAAAAAGAAAGGAATGTAGAAAAAGGTTATTATGCAAAGAGATGGCATTCTATTACGAAATGGTCCCAGAGCATACGTTTAACAGATGACTTAGTCATAGCTTCCCGTATCTTTGCTGACAGTTTATTCCATGGTCTAACAGAGGAAGATGAAAAGGAATTGTAGAGGCAGTTAGTTTTGCAGAAAGGTATGTGAAGATTGTATATAACAGAAGATCGAAAGACATACTCATAAGAATTACCTTGGTATTGAAATTTACATTTTAAATACTCAGGGGTAAATAGGACGTGTAAGATAGTAAACAATGTACAAATTATTCTCTAAGATCTGCAGTTACTGAGAGTTAGCTAAGAGCGGTAAGAAGATGCGGCAACACCTCCCTGGGACTTGGATGCCGGGGTCTTTGAGGAAGTGTATGCGCGTTGCGCGCAGGCGAGCACGGAGGGCGCTGAGCTGCTCCCGGAAGAACGGGAGCGGTGGCGCATAGACGCGCGCGAGGAACTGCTCCGTAGGAGGAATCTCTGCATCGTGGAGCCCCGAGCCGACCAGTGGACCGTGGACGCTATTCGTCCAATCCTCAAAAAAGTGGGTGGACAGACGACATGGTGCACTTACTTTCAGGCTGGTGCAGATCCTTTCGGGACATGGTTGTTTCAGAAGGTATCTGTGCCACGTCATCGGCAGAGAGCCCCTCCCCGCCTACCACCACTGTGACAGCGTGGAGGACGACCCCAACACACGCTGGAAGTCTGTCGGGCGTGGAGCGGCAAGCGCAACCTTAGTCGCCGTGGTCGGAGCGGACCAACGCCTACAGACATTGGTCGAGGCTGTGGTCGGTTCGAAGAGAGCATGGGCGGCCTTTGCCCTGTTTTGCGAGACAGTCATGTCTCGCAAGGAAGAGTCCGAACGTGCGAGGGACAGCGACCCGGCCTCGCTACCGATGCGCCGGAGGAGGCGGGAGTACGCCCGTCTTCTCCTACCCCATTAACCTGACCCTAGGACGACGGAGAGGGATTCGTCTGCCCGATATGGGTCGAGGGTGAAGTGTCGCGTTCCGAACACTTCGCCCTCAGAAGTAATTAATTTTTGCCCTATCATGAACTCGTCACTTACTGGGTTTCTACGATCTTTTATAAAATCTGAGCTGTACCTTTCATTCATATTCGCAATATATAAAAGATTCAATTTTTCACGTTCGCATCTGGGTTTAAATAGAACTAAATTTTTGTGCAAAAATTACATAGACAGTAGGTAAATTCTGTTCGTTGAATAATCCTTTTTACTTCAAAATTTTCCAATTGGTATAGTGAAGTTCAATTTAATTCAGACAGACGTTGAGAACTATATCGAGATTGGAGTGCAACAATAGCATAAAAAGACGAAAAAATAAAACTCTCTTTGATCCAAGAAACAGACATTTTTGTCGTCTTTAAATAAATAAGATTAAAATGTTAGAAATGGTTTGACTTTATTAAAATAAAAACTGAATTCACTGTGGTTCTAAATATTTACCACTCTTTAAATAAATATAAATAACAATTTTATAATACTACAAATTAAAACATATGAGCACAGCAAAAAAAAAAAATTATAATAAAAATGGAGCAAATACAAAAGTTAAAAGAGTGTCTTCACTGTTTCAAATTTATGTTTTCTCTTACTTTTATTAGGTGTGAAATTTTATAATGTCGACAAAAGTGACGGCAATGAATGTTAGTATTTTACAGCGTGGATTTGACCCAGAAATGTGCTTACTTCAAGAAGTCTAACAGCTGTTACCATTTTAAAATATCTTAAGATAAATAATGGACACTTAATTCTACCATAAATAAATAAAAATTCGAGTGATGTCTTATTATTTCTCCAATATTAACTATACAACAGTTAAAAGTTAATATTTCTCTTTTATCGACACTTGACTTCTATTTCACGTGATGTTAAGTGATAATGAAGACGTGAGTAGTAAAACGCCGTAAGGGTTCGTCCAAAATAATAGGTTCTCATGTGTATTACTGCCGAAATGAAGAAATGCAGTTATGAGAGCAGTTTGATATTGGATGGTAGTGAGCCAGGCGAGTCCAAGTAAACCTTCCACCATCCAGATTCTACTACTCACGTGGCCCCAGAATTGAACCTGGTATCTCCGTGTTACACGGCAAGTAGTCAATCGCTACAACACAGAAGCAATAAAAACCACATCATATTAAGCTACTCTTATTTGAAAAATATATGCTTTGAAGTATCAATTCCTTTTGTCTATGAAAACATTATGGATTTACGTAAAATATGAGATGCTATTTATATGCTAATAGATTCCTCTTGTTTGAAGACTTGTTTTACTTTACAAATAGCTTGCAATCGGGATTATTTTGTTTATCAAACTAGGTATTTTTACAATTATTATACTTGTTTAGATGTATTTACAGGTAATTAAGCTTTTGTTTGTCAATATATAACATGGTTTAAATAGGCAAATCGTAACCGCGTAATAAAAAAATATCCCTAACTTAACTGTACATATGCTTAAAAAAATAAAAAGTTTATAACATAAACATTTACTTACAAGTCTGATGACACTCAATGAAATACAGTTGCATTTGCAGTTTATTGAATTTAATGTATTCCTTTAGCTTCCTTTTCCTAGTATTTAAGGTTTAGTGAGCCAGTAAATAGAATGCCGATGAAAAATTTAAATATTTCCTGCACCAGGAAGAATATACATCGTTTATATTATTTATGAGTTTTAAATCAATCCCTATTTTATAACAACAAATATATATACATAAATATTTTTAAAATGATATATTGAAAATATTTTTGAAGCAGGAAGAGCTTGTTCCATATAGGATATAATTAGAATTTTAATACTTTAAATTTACCTTACTACTAAATTATTATATATACTAAATAATTAAATTTACTATTAGTTAATACGAAAAATAAAACCCACTTTAATAAAGTAATTGACTGATACATTTTATTTGAAGAGTGAAGGACACGCCAAATCCATTAAATGAAAACCTGGTCTTAATTTGCTTTAAGCAAGAACATCATCTACAATTCTTCTCATTGAGGATTAATGTTAATCTGCCGGTGTTTCAGTCGTAACTGCCTTATAGTGGTGACATTATTAGCTGGAGGTTTGCCCAGTTTTGGTGCAATAAACTTATGACCTTGACGACCCATAACGAAATTTTTAAAGAAAAATTCATGACGTAAAATTAATTTATTGTAATTTATCTTTACGTATCTATGAATAAATTCATTATGCTGTAATTTTTTTATTTAAACGTTTAGGTATTATTTTTATTAAATAATGCGTATAATTACCATACAACAATATAATTTTAACAACAGCTGTTTCGTTAGACAGATAGAGGTACCCCCGTAGCATATTTAAAATGTTCTCATACTACAACGAAAGTTCTGTTATTCCCTTCTAGTGATACAAAATTTATTACTTTAATAAACTTGTATTGAGAGAAAAGTTACTTCCAATGTACTTGTGTTTCGATAAATTTCTACAATTTACTTAAAAAGTTTCTACTTTCACATTCAATACCTTGTGCTTTCTATAAACTTGATCAGAGCATCCGCATACATTGTGTACTTGTATGTATCAGACTTTTACAATAGGATATTCAATTAACTATTTCCTTTGAAAACATCCAGAAATTTAACTAAACCAAATTATGTTGTTAAAGATTTATCAGTGCTATAGGTAATGTAAAGGTGCTAGTCAGCTAGGGGATTCAAAAAAACACTGCCATCAAATTTAATAAATTAATAATTCACACGTGTTAACAGGACGGTCAGCCGTTGCGTCATTGAGGCAGTTTTTTTTTTATCAAGTGATCAAAATGGATGTTACATATATATCATAATTTACCTGTGAATAAGCTTTTACTTCGAAAAAGGTCTCGATGGCTAGTGTTCTGAGTTTCAATTCATAAAAATCAGTAAAACCGTCATAAAAATTATCAGCTCTTTTTCTAGTTTCAGACAGGGTTTTACAAATACTTAAGGTAATGTTCGTTTTTAACGATTTGTGGATGATTCTCAATCTTAATATCAAATGATTTCTAGTTAAGGACCGAAAATGTAGACCGAAGGTGTATCGTGTTCATCCAGAATACATTGACACTCATGTCTGTCGGAACAAAAGAATGTTGCTATAGCTTCAACTTATAAGAAGGTTCAAAAATAATCATGCTTAAGTACTACACCTCAAGATTCTAAATTTATCGCAATAACAATATGAAAAATAACAAACAAAATGAATAAAAATAAGTCAGATATAATAACTGTGTGAAGACAAAAGACAGTAAGAACGCCTTGATTAAACATCTAAGTTTTTTTTTACACATCAATAGTATGGTGCTTATTCCTTCATTCTCCAAACGCAAATACTTGTTTAAAAAAAGATTTCAATTAGAGAAAAAAATACTATCAAAAATTAAAAGTGTAAGTTAGTATATATTTTCTAATACTTAGGAAATGGTATTTGTGCGAAGCTGCATTGTTTCATTGAGTATGTACTAAGACACGTTAAAAATTAAAAATAATATAAAGACGACATAATTTTTAACTTGTATTCCTTGAAAACAGTTTTTTGTATACTTGAAAAAATTGGTCCTTCCAAGATACGCCAGTTCTTCCAAACTCCAAAAATTTAATCCAATTAAAAACAACAAAATTGCGGATGTAGTTCTAGAAACAACATTTTTGAAGTATTAATCAAGATGCACATTAAAGTTTGATATAATGGACTTGTAATGCTAATTATAGCAGAACATATAAAAGGTTGATTTTAAAAAGAGCACTAGTTAAAAACCAGCCATTGAACGAGCTGTAAGAGTTCTCGCACAGTTTTTCTTTCTATAAGAAGCCAAATGTGTTCCACAAACAAGGTTTTTCTAAAGTTCAAGGTTTAATTCTTAGTTCATTCTACGTGTAGAACATAATGTGATTCACAAAGTTTTCGATGATTTCATTTTACAGATTTATCTTTATTAAAATAAGCATTTATTCTTATCAAACATTATATCGCATTGTTACCGAGACTGACTTGCCTTTTCAATATTTAACGAGACATGAACACTCGTTAAAACGATACAATGTAAAAAATATTTTGTAAAAATAAAATAAGTAAAATGTGTGATATTTTAGTTATTCTAATAAGTAAGTACCTAGTTCATGTTTAATGAATGTGGATCAAAGGGTGCAAACGCAATAATTTTGTAGGCGGCTCACGTAGGAAAACCCAACTGTAGGAAATTGGAACTGTACTTTAACACACTTTATGCTACTGTTTAAAGTAGTAAAGGATTTTTTATTGCATTTTAAATGAAATAAAAAAAATTATCCACAAATCAGAGAATCCGGTTTTATATGATAACATAGGAGTTAAAACGTATAATAACTAATTTAATTTCAATGATTATTACTTAAATTACCGCATAGAAGTTTTAATTAGAATTTGCTAGCTTGTTCTAGCATGCAGTATTAACCGACTTGTACGACAAGGTGTCAAGACTAGTAGGAAAGCTATTACGTATTGCTTGCCACCTAATAATAATGACACTTAGTTACGATGCTTACACATCGCTATGCACTTTGCCTTAAGACAGAGTGGTAAATACGTTATTCTAATAATTTTATTCGGAACAAAACTCTTCATACCAAATGACGAAAAATTTTACACTTAACTGCTCGACAGTATAAACATGTAAATGCCAGTGGCGTTATTTCATTACAAGCTAAAATCCTTGCACACTGTACCTAAACAATATTGTACACAAACATTTAAATCATAATTGGTCAATTGTATTGATACGACCCCAATCACAAACAGGAAAAAAACAGCGACATGTATTAATGTTTTACATTAAATATTAACGAGTTTACATGTTTGGGCTTGCTCTACAGGCACGCCACTGATAGGTGCTACGATGTATTAAGTAAATATTCAGCAAAAGAAACCTACAAAGAATGTATTTCCAAATATGCTTAAAATATGAATTTAATGAGAAGTAGAAAAAAGATTATAAATGACTGCCAATAGTCAAATGATGATTATAATAATAAGAATCTATACATTATTTTCTTTAGTATTCACCCAAAGTGCAAAAGAAAAGAACTTTACCTGTTTCTTTGGTCAAACCAACTTTTTACTTTATTTTATTTATCGGGTGCAGTTCTGGCAAAGCATATTTAATATAGTTTTTAATTAAAGTGTAGCTTTGCTGCAGAAACACATTTGTTTGAACTGTTTTTGAAAAAAGTCTTTAGCCGCGGGATCTAAACATTTGATTCTAAGCACAGCACAAATGCAATGCTGTTCCAATTTACTAACAAGAGGCAAATGATTATGATTTCGATAAAAAAAAGACTGGCACGAACGCTGGAGTAATTTTGAATGCGCCTCACGTTCGGAGCCCCAATGGCAGGAAATTGAAACTTTATATTTTAGCACACTCTATCTCACCATTGAACCTGTTCCTTTCAACCGTGAAAGCTTTTTGAGCAATGTAGATTATAGTAGTTTTCATTTTATATAATTTTTTCTTAAATTGATATAAATCTTTAGACTTCAAAACCATTGGTACAGAAGTTAAATGCAATAATTTCTTCGAATAATTAAAATCAGGATATTTAATAATAAACTTCAAGTTTATGTGAAATTTATACGAAATTTCTAAAAATGAGAATATTGAAATAAATACAACGTTAATGAAAACAAAAATAAATTAAGCCAATATTGTTTAAACAAAAATGATTTTGTGAAAATTAATCATACAACATTGTTTGTTATGCTATTTCTACAACCAGAATATCTATCAATTTATAAAGGAAATACCCAATTACCTCATATTAATTGATTTTAAAAATTGTCAGCGTATATATTAATTTTACTGCAGATTGCATATATGCTGCGTACTTGATATCAAATGATATATTGTTTTGATATCATGTGACCTAGTATTTTATAACCAGAAAAGTTATTTCAAACTTTCTCACGTACACTTCCTGTTCGCGCCACTCCACACATCCATTCCATCAGTGGCATTTGAGTCAAATAAAGACGGATTGGATTTATCATCTAAAGCTTTTGAGCTCTATGTGTAACGTTCTAGCCAAACATGATCCTAAGATTAATATTCTTGATTATGTTCTATTTAAAAATCTTTTTCTTCTTCGTTAGCCTCTTCTAGAGTCTTGTTTTCATAACAAGAATTTTTTAAATTTTTTGCTCAGGTATATTATAACTACAATTGATTTCCAACTCCAGAATAAAAATAATGTTATTATAAGTTTACCGTGAGCTTTTTCGTCTTTTTTAAGCATTGTAGCTCCCAAACCTTAAGGTCGATTTTGATCAATTTTGTTTTAGTTAAACTTCTCCAATAGTTCTTAGCTAATAAAAAAAAGTATGTTTTGTGTTTAGATACTAACAATTATTTACGAGTTTATGATAAGGATATTTTAAAATTATGACCTATTTATTTATTTAAAGTGTCCTATTAAAAATAAAATTATATAATTATTAAAATAATGTAATTGAACATCTTAATTTGTATTTACCTAACATTGTTGATTTATAATATATGATATAAATCTTTGTTCAACCTTATATAATTAGTTTAATCTGACGTAATTAGATTATACCATTACATTACCTGGTACGAAGGCAGTTGGACGCGGTCCGCGTCGCTGAACTCGGCCCTAGTGCTTGCCGGGCTGCTTCCTCTGGATCTACGGATCCAAGAAGCGGCCTCTTTATTTGAGATAAAGAGTGGCCGCTCCCGGCAAGTGCTGGGAGACCGAGAACTGGAAGTGCCAGCTAGGTTTAAGAGACTTCCACACCCGTCTGAACAAATTGGTGTGGAGTTCTCCTGCCTGGACGGAGGGGCGGGAATGGACCAGCTCCCACCACGGCTGCCCAAATTTACACCGACAGCAGCCGTATAGAAGGTAAGGTGAGTGCGGCGTTCTGCGTAATGCGGGACGCCGTAGAGACTTTCAGTAAGAAGTTCAAGCTGGGAAACTTCTGTACTGTCTACCAAGCGGAACTGCTGGCATTAGCAGAAGCGGCAGGGCACGCGGCCAGTGGGTCGGCTCAGTCGGTAGCTATCCTGAGCGACTCCAGGTCCGCTCTCGAAACTGTCGCAAGACCTGACACCCTCCACCCCTTAGCGTTAAGAATGAAAGAAAAGATTAAGGCAGCGAAAGAGAAAGGGATGAAAGTGGAATTATTCTGGGTGAAAGCGCACGCGGGGTTGGAGGGAAACGAGAGAGCGGATCAGCTGGCCAAGGAAGCGGCCCTGAAGGTTAAAAGGCGACCGGTATATGAGGAGTGTCCTGTCTCGTTCGTCAAGCGACAGCTTAGGCTGAGCACGCTTGATGAGTGGAACAGGCGCTATGTGGAAGGGACGACAGCTTCGACAACGTGGATGTTTTTCCCGGACGTCGCGTCAGCCTACCGCACACTCCGTAAGATGGAGGTGGATACGTGCCTGGTCCAAATGCTCACGGGGCACGGGGGATTCTCCTCATACATACATAAATTTAAGTGTAAGGAGAGTCCCGCGTGCGCATGTGACCCTAGTGTGGACCAGACCGTGGCCCACCTGATCACGTGATGTCCCGTGTACGAAAGAGATAGAATGGAAATTGAAGTAAGAAAGGAACAAAGGATAGAAGAAAAGAGCATCGCGCTAATTATGGGAGAAGACGACAACAGAAATATCTTTTTAAAGTTCTGTAGAAAAGTAATAGAGAACACAATAAAAACTAATAAAACAAAATAAAATATAAAGTAGAGAAAATAGAGAAATAAGTGTAATATCAAAAGTAAGAATAAAATACCATTACATTACATACATCAAGCCCTAAATTGATCATTTTGACCCACGATTGATTGATGTTTTCAATTTAACACACGTATCTTTTCCTTTTTCATGTACTTTTCTGTACTGTACGTTATAAGCAATTTTCACGGACTGCCTCGATTTTGATTGACTTTTTTTTTGCTAGAAAGAATTATGCATCAAATTGATCCCATAAAAATACTGAGCAACTACTACTCTATAAAGAGAAACGTAGGCGAAATATATTATTATTAAGCCTTGTATAAATGTATACATTTCCAACTCCGTCACTATCGCTTGGTAGTAATTTAATTCACGATACGATAATATGAGACGATTATTTGCGGCTATCCTTGAGGCGTATTAAATTTGTACCATTTACTTACCAGACGAAGCCATGCTTATCTATAATAAACGTATGTAATTTTTACGTTACATCTATAAATAACATTTTGCCATGCTTTGTTAAACGACAAATCGTACACCAGAGTGCTTCATCGTCTGTTTACCCACCCACTGTCAGAGAGTTTTATTCCTTCATGGTAAATAAAAATGCCTCCTTTTATTTTTGCCTTATTTTTATTCCCAAACTTTATCTGATATAAAATATGAAATTTAACATGACAATCCATCCTTTCCTTCAGTCGGAACTAAGTGGACACAGTTCAGTTCAGTTTCAGCAGCTTCACCAGTCCTGACCATCATTAATTTTGCTCCCCCTTTCCATATCCCCCATCCGAAACACGCTTAGTCATTTGCATGCGTCGAATTCTTTTCATGTGTAAATCAATTGATTTTCATTTGATACTTCGATTGAATATTCCGCCTTTCAATAATGTCAATCATTTGAATACGAAACATACTTAAATAAATACTGCATAGCGAAACGGTACGACAAATAGTCCATTGCATTATATCAAAATAATTTCGTTAAAACACACAACTAATATAATAAAAACAATTAGAGCTTTCAAAGTTTAAATTTATTTGTATTTCTCTGTAGATGTTTCAAACTTGTCGGTTAAAGGAACTTATATTAAATGCAAAACTTGCAAATTTTAATTCCACAGTGAATACTTGTACTACTATAATACTTCTGTAACTGTTGAAGCCATGACAATTCAAAACAATTGATAACAAGTTGTCGTCATTTTCGTTTCGGCTAATATTAAGTCAGTCTCCTAAAAAAAAAAATTAACATTTTGAATACTTTGGGAACCTATATATGCTAAGAAAAGATTGGCTTTTTGATACTGATTATTAGATGTTTATATTAATACGGTTTACAGAAATAAATGATATTATTTCAATCTAGTGTCGTGCAATTTTTAATTATATATTTTAACAAAAATTCAACCCTACACGAAAGTTACACAACGTAAATTAGTCATTACCTATAAAACTCGTAATCATAGATATATTTAATTACATTTTTATTTCTAAACGCATTTAAAAATGACCTTTGAGAGAAATAGAGAACAATAATGTTCACGTAACACAAAGAAACGTTCCTCACCTTAATAAAAGAATAAAAAATCCTTTTAACAATAGCAGCTACATGCAGCGTACCTTACCAAAACCAATGAGGTAGGAAAAGAACAAAAAAATTGCCGAGTTTCTGCTCACGAACTATTTGTATGTATTTTTATTCATCCTTTTTTACTAAATTTTTACAGCGAGCGTTTACATTTACTTACATAAATGTTTATAAAGTAGATGGTCCGTTACGTTAAATATAGTTTTTTGTCAGTTATGTGGCAACACTTGATTTGATTTCACCTGTTACAATAAGGCCATAGATAGCATAGCGGGGTCTCCCTGAACACTTTTGGCTCTAAATAAAAAAAAAATCATTTGCTAATTTCCGCTTTGTTTAATTGCAAATAATATAACTAAAATACCATTTCAACGATCGACCGCCCGAGAACAAACCCATAACAACTTCTGAGTATGCCACTTGTAGTGGCAGAACGCGTATATTGTATTTTAGTCATATTATTTGCGATTAAACAAAGCGGAAATTAACAAATTAATTTTTAGTTTATTTAGCCATGCAGTTCCGCTAAGTAACGCTTGAACTAATAAATTACTTCTGGATCCCGTGTGTGTAACGAAACAAATCAATGCTGTTATAGCGTCAGATTGACATTAAGCGTGGTAGTTATCTAGACCTGTTCAAAAATCCAACCACTATTTAGATCCTACTAAACCCGTGGCCCGGGAATCGGACCAGGGACCGCTATGTTACAAGGAAAGGAGAAAATCACTGCGCTACGGACGCAATCACCATACATCGAACTTATAGTAAAACAACGACGGTTCATGCTAACAACATTTATTAATGTACCTACACTGACGTAAGAGAGACCACAGCTTATTTATTGGTTATTCCTTTTGCACATTTGTTTTTTAATTTTATCATTACACTCAAAATACTTCTTATAATTTTTTAATTAACGTCTGAAAAAGAGTTGTTTAAGTCCTCTTGGTTATTTACTGTTAGTAAAGTCAACACAAAGTTATGTAAATTTATTTTTATAAATGCGCTATTCATTAATAAATACAATAAAAACCGGTTTTAATAACATTTCTAATTGCAGTCATTCGGGTACTTCACTACATCATAATTCTGTAAAATCAAATCTCATTTCTATAAGAATAGTGTTTAGTTACAACAAAAACTAATGCAGTTACTGAACAACTAGACGGTAAATTGTCATAACCATCTTAAAATCTTTTAAATACCAGATAAATATGTTAATACCATATCTGGAATGGTTCGCCATCTTTTACCACTGTTGCGCTTTAAAACAAAATACTAAAGATTTTATACTTTATGAAACACTATTTTAATTATTTTATCTACTGTGTGTTAAATATATACAAAAACCTCAGTAATGATAACGCTCGCCAAAACAATTAAAGTTACCGGCCATTTTTTTTATTTATTTGAGTAGTTTAATGCTTGACCACAATCCCACATTATGTTACGTGGAGACACATCTCCACGTAACATAATGAGGGATTGTGGTAGATTATAATCTGCGGTAATAAAACGCACTAACTCAGTAATATCGTATTTACACACTTCTCGAAGACTGCCGCGTATTTGAACGGGAGCATTGACGACAGAAAAATCCATCTCTTAGCCGTTGGTATAAAAAAAATTAAAAACTGGACCTCTTGGTAAGTATTATAACTAGGGATATTAACGACGTATAGTTAGTAACCAGAGGTACACCTAAACGTCCGATGATAAAAATAATTAGTACTTCTACCAGTCTTCTTTAGGTCGTCTAGATAAGGTAGATAGCACCTTTATCAACTGCCGAAAAAATAACGTGAAAACATCTCTTCATCAATGATGGTAAAGCCTAGTTTGCCCAAAGTAATGATGTAAACTTAACTATACATAATTAATACAGTCTTAAGACAACTTCTATCATAAAAAAGTTAAAAAATCACAAAGTAGAACGTTTTATTACATGTGTTTACATAAGCTTGCTCTTTAGGCACGCCAATGCTCGTAGTTATGGGCAGGTATCAGTTTTTCCACCAGGTTATGGTTTTATAAGTCCTGTCGCTTTGCCGTTTTAAAAAAGAGGTATAAACCAAGTGACTAAACATACATTTCATTTGTATTTATTATTTTTAAACTAGAACTACGGCTTTTTCAATCGCAGCGATTTGAGAGCCATTGTTTGTGTAAAACTCGTATTTAAATTTAAAATTAATATAATATTTTATTTAATACAGAATATATATGTAAAACTCTTGAGTGCGAATTTTTTTGTACTTATAAACTATATATAATAAAAGTAATCAAGTTTACATAATTACTATATAAAATTATAAAGTAAAAAATAAAGAGATAGCAGTCGGCCTGTGTCCTGTGAAAAATCAACAAAAAAGATAACAAATTTGATAAAGGATTGTTGGTAGGTAAGACAAATTTTACAATAATTTTATACTTTACACTTCCTGAACAAATACTTGGCAGATATCGTGATTTTTAAATATATATATTGCGAAAAAACTGACCGTTGTGAAACAAAAAATTTAGGAAAATATGGAAAACATATGAGAAATAGCGTACATTAAACATTAAGCATTTATTTGATAAGCATTACACGTAGCGGGAACGGAAAAAATTGAATCTTTGTATTTGAGCGCAATTTAACTACATGATGTACAATAAACGTAACAAGATAAAGGGGAAACTTTTGCTTAAATATTACAAGCATTAGGCTTGTTCTACAACTAGTAAATCAATACAGGACTATATTTAATTATATCGAACATTTGTGATAAAATTTTATTTCAACTTTAAAAAAATACCTTAATACTTTTCACAAAATCATTGTTCATCAAAATTTCATACATCTAGTATGTTCCTTAAGTTTCTTAAATATATGTCATTTACTAAACCTTCACCGTCTGTCTGTCTGTACGTCACTAAACACGCTTTATCTCGTGAACCGGCATAGGTAAAAAGTTGAAATAATATTATAAGTGTATAGGAACTAGTGTGAACGTATGAAGTGTACATAATTAATTTAAAAAATTAGTTTCGCCGTTTGAACATTATAAATTACATTTTTCAGTTGCCTATTAAGGGATTTAAAAATTTAATCCTTATATTATATTAAGTAGGTATAGAATTCTTTTTTAAGTTTCAACAGCCATAATTTATAATTAATAATAAGAATGGGAGATTTATTTCAAACCAAAATCATGACGATTATTTAAGTGCGCTATTAAAATTTGGTATTTTTAATAAATATAGTATTTTTAATAATAT
>DWQX01003812.1:0-16596 GCA_018245475.1 Pharmacophagus antenor
TTTTATGTTACATAACAAGTTCGCTATTTAATAAGGTAAATAAATAATTTGTAGAGCACTAACTTTTGGAGTTTTATGCAATATTGTTATTTTTTCAAGGTGGTCTCAAACTTTTGGCCGGCAGTGTATGTCTACTACAAACGTACAGTGATAATAATATTAACCTCTGCAGGGACGATTATTAAATAATAATTTAAAGTATAATATGTAACAGCTTTTCACCTATATATTAATGTAAATTTACTGTATATGCAAAACTAAACATCCACATTTGCCCAAGGACGTGAAAAGGTTAATTTTAGTACTGGAGCTACGATTCATGAACATGCATTCGTTATATTAATTTGCTATTATTTTTAATTTTTCGAAGATATTATTTGTTTAACATGGCTCTCATGTCATAATAAGTGAAATATCTCGTTTTACGATACACTCGTTAGGCTGGTGACACAATATTACGTTGCGCTCAGTAATATATCTTTTAAATCGAAACACAGTAAGCTACTGTTCGGTAAATTACTGCTTAGTAGCACGAATCGGCGTTACAGTGTACTACGAAAGCACAGAAATAATCAATGGTCTTTTAAAAAAGTAAGCAGAACACGACGAAAAAATATAAAGTTAAACGTAAATGTTTATTCAACAAAGAAGATCACAGTTGTCAATGAAATTTAATTAACACGAGGACCGTGGAGGCTGCGTGTGTTCATTGTGTAAATTGAACGCCTTTGATCAGAGCGCTGCCACGTACTGATTTGTAATGGAATTCGAAAAATTTGCATCATTAAAAGTCAATTGAATTTACTTGTTTTCATTTTGGCGTAGCAGCGACGTTTCAGCGTTCGCTGCGGCAACTCTGCTGATGGAGTAAAAGGCTATTTTATTATCTCTTCCATTTTGAATTGAATTATTCCGTGTGTTAAATAGATGTAATTTTTTAAAATGTTGTTTGAAAAAAAAAACAATCGCCCATTATCAAGAACAACGAAATATGCGGTTACATATTTTTTAACCGTCAACGTAAAAGTGCTGTGTTAGAAGTTTGATGCATATATTTGTCTCTGTCTGAGAAGTTGTGACGTTTAAGCATTTGAGGTAATTTAGTTTTTACTACCTATTTTACTTTTGTTACAGAATTAAATCGATCTAAATAGTTTTTAGTTATAAAAAATCAAATAATTAGATGCATTTATTTAATGACTATTAGCCGGATTCTTCTCTCTGTGCAAGTATATTATTCTTTGGTAGTTAATTGAAAAGAATATTATGGTTTACTTTTTTAAACTTAAGTTTATAATGTATATTTAAAATTTCAATTTTAGTTTATAATTACTTGTACAAAAGGTTATTGCATGATGTATTTTAACGCCTAGATTCATACTATTACGACTTTTCTAAAATATAATTTTAGACATTATGTTTTATTTCAGCTTTTATTGCCTATATGCATAGAAAGGTAAACCTCAAATTAAAAATGTTTTACAAATTAAACACAAATTTGTGCACTATCCGAACAAACAAAAAGTTGGAACGTCTACTAATGCTTATACTAACTACACTTAATAAGTTTCTTGGTCACGTTGATATTTATTAATTGCTGAAAGTCGTTTGTTTACTTAGCCAAAGTTACCTAAGATGCTTTCAGGTAGCAAGTTGCAAGAGCCGCGCTCCATCGGACTCAACTTGTGCAAACATTAAGTTAGTTTAGTGGTGTTACAAACAACTTGGGATTTAGTCAAAAATCAAATAAATTTTAACATTAGAACAACATGTTGTAAGTTATGAAAGATTTATTAACACGTTTTTGACTTCGCCCCTTTTTCTCTCCTTGCTTAATCGCGTTTAGTGATGTTTTATTACGTCTTTAATTAATTATTTCTCATAGAGGATACGAAAACGAGAACGAAGTTATAGGCTTGTGAGTATTTATTTTTTTGTTCATAAGATTTTTTTATGGAAAGTAAACACAATTATTTATTCTCAAATATAATTTGTGAAAGACCAAAAAAAAAATGATAATAGACAATTCATTTTGATTGAAATATCAAAAAGTAATAGAAGGCTAAGTTAAGATATTACGGTCAAAATTTTGAACCTGACAACTAAAAATAAAAACTTTTAGCAATGTCCTTTCTACGTACGGGCTTAAAGCATCACAATTTATTTAATACAATCCTTAAAATGAACGCATCTCTATAAAGAATCTTAAACTAGCCCCAGGTGAATGAAAACTTTTTTAATTTAAAGCTACTAACGCTTTTACTAACGGTAAACCATGATAACAACTGACATCGTTAAGCTGTATAGTTAAGATAATAGTTTAAATAAAAATCATAGTATATATTTTAATAAATTATTGTATGACAAAATGTTAACGCGTAAATCTAATCAAATAACTATTCAAAAATATTTTTAATTTTATTAAATAATTTCTACTATTACATGAACAACATTCGATAAACTAATATGCACACGACTTTTTTTATTAATTCTGATAATATCATCGTATACTTTTTTTTCTGAAGGAGGAAAATTAAGTATATAATAATGCACCGAATTACTTCAAATTCTAAAGGAAGACCATGAAAAAATGATTTTAAGAATTTGATGTTAAGAATCAATAAGTACATATAATATTTTTTTAGAAACACCGTGTACATTGAACATCTTTTAAAAATTACTAATGCAGAGTTTTCAATATAACTGATGAAACTATCAATATAACAATTGTTAAATCTATGTCCCTGTAACTGTATGTTGTCAAATCACTCTTAAACCGCTGGGTGGATTTTTATGAAATTTGGTATAGTAACAGCAGATTACCATGATAAATATTTAAGATAATTTTGATAGGTGAAAAAATCTTTTATTTTTGTAGAATAATAGAATAGATTTTTGTTCTTTCCCGCAACTCGTATTAGAATCGGTAACCATGATCAATGTATTCTAATAAAATTCAACACGACAAAATCTAAGCTGTGATTATGTTCAATAAAATAGTTGTATGAGACCGGTGTTACTTTTACGACATCTGAAGACCATAGAAGAGATTGACAGATTATATCCGACAGTACCCGGTTTATACGATAGGATCGAAAATTGAATGACAAAACAGATTGAATGGTAGATCTATGTCCGAGAATTGGCATCAATGACTAGGTTGATTTAATTGTAATATTTGTTAAAATTTTGTTTTATTACAGAATTTTTGCTTTTATAGGTTAGTAATTAGAAGAAAAAAATCACTGTAATTGTATGGAGAATCTACTCTAACATTAGTAATAAATCTTAATTACTGAAAATCATGTGTAATTCATTTTCTTTTTTGACGATCTTTCCGCGCAATTAAAGTAAAATATTATTAAAAAGTTTTTTCTGCTTTTCTAAAATCTATTTATCTTACATTAGTTTCTAGTAACAAGTTTCAAAAGCTTAATTAAAGGTGAATCCTAGAAACGTATTACGAATATGATACTGAAATGCATGAGTTTTGATACCGTTTCGTAGTAAATCTATTGTATGGCACCAGTACCGCTATGTATCTTAATTGGACTCTCGTACATGGAACATTTCTAGTATTCGCTCTTGAGGTACAATTTTCTACGTGAGGTAAATGTAAAATTTACTGTATCTAGGAATTCTTTTAAATTAAGTTGTTTTTTATGTAAATTATAATTAATTTGTGCTGAACAATTTTCGGTACGAGAAAATTACTGATTCTATAAATATGAACAGATGAGCATGTACGATCATAAAGATTAGATGAATTACGAATGTTGAAGAGCTTTTGTTTCCTTTTTCTTTTTTAAACTTTATTCTTGGAGTAACATAATCAAAAAATGTTAAGTAAGTAGTAAGATTTATAAAATAAATGTATCTGTGATATGTAAAGGTTTAAGTGCCGTCAAACTTCATGCTATATCACTTGAAGGCGATGGGCTCGATGTTCGATCCAAGCTTGAACTTTTGATGAAAGAAAACATCGTTTCAAGGATAACACCTTCCAAAGATGTGTACCATCCGTGAACTCACATTCAGCCAGCACGGTGGGTAGTGGTCATTGCTCCCTTTGTTAGGGAAGTCACTTAGAATATAAAATAGGTTAACGTTTTTATACAATAACATATCAAGTAGCTTAATCGGGACTGGGCAAATTATTTTCATTACTTGTAATGTTTTTCCCCGTTAGTTAAACCGCGTTAGTGATTAATCAGCACATAAAATTGCAATTGGCATTAAGGTCGCGGGCATCGTGGATTCAAGTTGTTACTCTAACTCTTGTTCTAAAGTAATTACTCAGGCGTGGGTAAATTAAAAAAAAAAGTTGAAATGCAGCAGCTAAAATCGTATCATTTATCTACGAGTGTAAAAAGTATGTTGTACAAAAATCTCAATTTCAACATTTTCCATTTTGGGATTTCTACCTATACAGAATAGGGCGTGTCGTCGTAATTTATTATGAATAATGCTCACAAAAACTAATAAATATAATATTTCTGTAACAGTAAAATTAATTATTATTAATTAGAGTTGAGCAAATTAAAAAAATGCTATCTCCGATAACGAAATTTTTTTTTTTACAGAATCTTTATTATATGTATAAATATTTGGATAAACTGTTCTCGTGTATATCTACATGCACATTATACTAGCTGGACTTCGATAATATTTATAAATAAAAAAACCAACAAAGCTACCTCTGTTAAAAGCGCAACTAGGCTTGACTGTATGCCACTAACTAGTGGATATCATTATAAAATATTACTGATTCAGATATAAAAAAAACTGATTGCTATCTCACTTTGATGTTATCGGAGGAAATGGGATCTGCTTCCGATTCGCGAGAAAAAAGGAATAATCTCTCTACCGTTTTAGAGTCCCGCAGGTATAGTAGTCGGACCATGACCGAGACCGAATATTTAATTCCATAAATTGCTTTCTGTTCAAACCCTGTTTTTAAAAGTAAACTTCTTTAGGTCTTTTTACAATTATCGAGATTGGAATCACGCTGATGAAAAAAAATAATTAAAATTATCTTATATTAATTGTTGTTTCGAATCATTCAAGTAAAGATAAATAAAATTTGAAAATAGTTTTATTTTAGTAATTATCAATACAGATATCAGGTTGTTAGCGCTGCAATAAATCATAAACCATATTATAAACAAATAAAAGATGCGTAATTCTTTTAAAAGGATGTATAAAGAACCCATAATACAAATTCAGTTCAAGTTACCTATTGCTTTAAATTTTCCCGCTGATCGCTAAGAGGACAGAGCATCATATTTGGCAGAAGGGCCCGGTGTTGACTTCTGACCGTTTGGAGTGCCGATCTAATTTGCCGAATCGCGGAAGCATATGAAATTTAATCGATCCGCCCCACTGGAAATATTTTTCGCCGTATTTCGGATTCTTGGTGAAACGGAGAGAACAAAAGGATTCGCTTAAGTCTATCTATGCGAAGGCTGGTTAATGATTTTTCCTTTGATAATTTCTGCCGTGAATTCAATACTGCTAAACAAAAACCATCTGGAAAACTTGCATTCATTATATATTAATGTTTGCAGATAAATTTAGATTAAATTTTATTGTTAGAATTACATCTATTTCACAAACTGGTATATGTTAGATAATAACTTTGTATCAAAGTTATATATGCAGGAATTTTTAAAAGATTCGCATCCTTCTCAAACTTAGTTTTCGCGAAGTTCTTAATAACTATAAAGACTAATAGATTCTCGCAACAATACTTTTATTAACGACAATTCGTCAGAATAGCTTAACAAAATACATAAAAGAAATAATGTTATTTAAGTATACTAAAATCAAAGGAAACCCATCAAACAAAACAAAGGCAAAAAAATGTGGATTTGTAAAAATTCGTACGTATAATTTCACCCTAACATAACGTTTTCCTCCGCTATTTCCTCTGCAGTCACAGGTGAGATTTATCTTCGGATAATTGGATAAAGAACGCCTTCACGAGAAGTGATACGAGGTGGAAGAAGTCGAAGAAAACGGTAAAGGGGTGGCGAGCGGGGATTAGGTTGTTATTGAAAGAAAAGAAAATATACAACCACAACTCACCGTCTAAATAAATCGTCCGGATCAAAAGTTATATTGAAAGTTTATGACGTACATACAAATGGACTGTCTGAAACTACTTTTACATTTTTTAAAAATACTTGCAAAAATACGAGTACTATACATTCGGTTCAATGTAAAGAGCGTCTTTAATTTATAGATATCTAATAACTCGGGTATGTTAATTATTAAAGTAAACAGAAGATAGTAAAAACAAACATCATTACCAGTACACTTTTAAAAAAATATATATTTCTCCAAACGAAAGACGCAAACAATATATGACAGACACATCGTCGCTCAATTATTCGAAGGTGTTGCAAAAATTAACCATTTGTTTATAACAAATAACATTCGAACCGATTTACATTAAAAAAGCCTTATTGAAAGTTGTGTTTTACTAATAGCTACCGTTAATCATAATATTATTATAAATAATATTACACAGGACATATTTTAACAATTATATGTTAAGAGTACTAATGCACAAAGAATATTTAAAAGTCACAGTGATAGTATTAAGGTTAAAATTCCAAATTTATTAGGTTTTTATGTGACAAGGACAAAGGGTTTAGAGTAATTTCATTAGTAACGTCGTGCGAAGATATAAAAATATTTATGAAGCAAAACTGAATAATAATTAATGATATCAAAAAATTAAAGTAATATTTAAACTACATGAAGCTTTTTAAAAAAAATTATATGTAGTATTTTTTTTTAATTATACATAATTACAATAACTATGTGTGAATTGTTTGATGTTGAAGACTAAATGTACCACAAACCATAAAAATGTTATAAGAAAAAAACATTAAAAGCGCTAAGAGTTATTAAAAAATATACATTTTCCAATTAAGAAATATGATTATCATAGATATCACAAATATAACAAAAACTAAATACGAACGAACAAAATCGAGAACGTGTTTGACCAAATTCTAAGCATAACAAATAGAAACAAACACAAACACAAAAATAGCAGCATCGAATTAATAATTTTAATACCGAGGGTGTGATGAGTGATTTAGGAATTATATTTACAAAGTGAGGCCCAAACACGAAAGGGTTAGCATGACGTATACCAGGAATGGTGAATAATTCATACAGATTTTTGAATTACCTTGACCATTTCACGTAATGCGTCGGTCAGCCGTCAGCAGGACGCCAAGTCCAAATTTAATAGTGAGCGACACTTAAGTCACTTATACTTAAGCACTTTGTCTCTAAAGTTTATTACAACTTCTTTTTTCGTAGTTCAGGATAAGAACGGGCCCTGTAAATTAATTCATATGTTATTTATAATCATAAATTTTGTACTCCTCCAATCGAAAATGTTATTCTATTATTTAGTTAAACAGTTTAAAAATAAATGTAAGAACTTTTACATCTTAACATAAGAACTAAGTTTTTTTTTAATACAAAAGAGCTTTAAAGAAAGCAACGCTTAAAGTGAAACATGTTTTGAAGCGTCTCAATAATAAAGTTACGCTGGGATATTAAAAACTGTTATTTCTAGCTCGTGAAAAGCTTTAAGTGTTCCGTTTTAGAGCTTAAAGCAATATGAACGTCGCCGGGTTAAATCGACAGTGTAATGGGTAACCAATTTCGTTGGCCCCGGTGAGGATGTTGGCGTACATTTTTTTTCTTTTAAGCAAGTTTCGAGTTTGCTCGTCGAAATTAGTTTACGCTGGCGTTTGATCGGATATTCCTTTAAAGAAGTTAAACGACGGTATCGGATAATTTGTACAGAATTATACAAACAGGTTGCGGGAAAAGCGAGTATATTTCAGTGGAAATTGAAATTCTTAGTGATTTTTGATTAAAGTCGAATCGAAGTTACCCCTCGATTACGCCGACTGAAAATTGAGATGCTATTAATTCTTAGAACTCAAGTAAGGAAGCATTACACCCAAAGAACGACACACAGAGTCAAGCGGTGAGAAGCGGTTGCAACAAGCGCTATGTTCATAATTTTAATATTGATTCTTTATAATAATATGAAAATTTGACTAGCGATTTTTCTTTAGCAGCATCATGTTTAAAAATTTATTCAATCTAAAATATTTTCATGAATTGCTTCCATGAATTGATTTTTTTTAATTTAGTAATATCGAGATTAGAAATAATAAAACTCTAAGTCTGAGTGGTAAAAGGAAAAGAGAACACCGGAATAAAACTGAAAATCATTAAAACGGTAAATATCGTAAACATATCGAGTGGTAAGCCACGCCGACAGGTCAGGGGAATAAAAAGCGCGCGGGTGAGGAGGCAAGCCGAGATGTCTTTAGACTTTGTATCCATAAACATTCGACCAATTTCTTTACCTAGAGATTTATGCGTCGCAACAGTACACAATCTATATAATATCTAATTTTATTTTTATAAAATATTATTTAACAATGAAAAGCTACGAATTTTTAAATAAATAATACCAGTCAAGTAGGTAGATATTAGAATTTACATAACAAGAGTTTTGCTTACTTAAACAATATTTATCAAATTTTGATATTTGGTGCACAAATAATTACTAAAGATATAACAATAAAGTAGTAACTTTAAAAAAAAAGTAAAATCTAATTAGATCTATATAATAATAAATGATTATTTTTAAATGAAAGTGGCACGCCCAAGTCATTGTAATATTAAGTGATACTTAACCTAGTAAATCTTATCAAAATCGATACAGACGTGTTAAATATTTTTTTTTCAAGCTATTAAAATAATAAAGTTATTTTATAACGCAAAACAAACTTAGGTATCACGTTTATTAGAAATTATTTATGACACATAAAACATGTAAGCAATAATAATGGTTAAAAATAAAGTAAAAGTACGACTATTAGATGGATAGTGATGAAATAAAATGTTTATATCAACGTTATCATTGTGCTTGCGTAGGAATGCTTCGGGGAAAATAATACAATAATAACCTTAAACAACAATGTCATTTTCGTCTACAATGTAACTTTAATCAGTCTAGTGACGTCATCAGGCAGACGTCGGATCTTTGTTGCTTCAGCGGACGCCGGTAGAGACACAAATATGACACAATTAGTGCATCTCCACCTAACCGTGCATCGTCCGCTATGGGCTCTTATCTCGCTGAAATTTTTACTGTTAACAGTTTCAGCTTACTCAAAAAGTATCACTAGCAATGTTAACGTAAACGTTTGTAGACTGACTACATTGTAGGTTTCTAATTTTTGCATAAGCCGAATTCGTATAATTTGTTGTTTAATGTAATAAATATTGAAATTGATAGTGATACATACAAGCTCTGATGATTATTAAATCACAACGTGGTCTTAATTTTCGAGCCTTTGGAAGCTAAAAATAAAAGATTCGTTGACTTTTGAACCCTCTGTTTCCCCTCAGTGAACACAAACACATCACAAAGAACGGACCCTCCAAATTTCATGTCTCTAGAATCTGCGGTTTTGGGTATACGTTGATATATAAGTCAATCACTTAGTAAATCGGAGCGAACTTTACATGAATAGATAATAAATAAATATCCTTACGGTTAATGTATTTTGTGTTACAAGTATAAAACAAAATATTACTTATAAGTATCATTATTGAGTTTTCGTTAAACATTTTTCACTAATGTATAAAATTTTATTTAACACCAGATTAACACTAAGCAGTCACAACGACTGCTTTGGGCAATCATCCGTAAATGTTGAAATATATATACATAAACATGTTAATTGTCTTAAAATTTTCGTATATCGTATCGTGTATCGTAACAATAACTGTTAATACGAATGATTTTTTTAAACGTTGTTTATATTCTTCACTGCTGCTTCTGATAATGCAAGTTATAGCTATTATATATTGCTCATCGACATAGAGAATATTATTTCATTCTATAACTTCGGGCAATTTAGTGTTTAGACACTAAAGTATTGTGTATATGAACAAAAGTTAGTAACTATGCGAGGTTTTATCATTTATGATGTAAAAATGTAATAATTCTGACAGTGTTAGGATCAATATGTTAATTAATTTAAGGTTTAGTTTGTTTAACAATGTCAATTATTAAAGATGTTCACCATTTTAGTTGCTCACTTGACTACTGTCGTTCTATATTTTATGCTTTTGAATTTTAATTTAAATCAAATGTACATATCAAAAAATCTAGATGTTTAACTTATTTGTAAGTAGTAAATACATTTTAATAAGATTAATTGTAAAATTTGTTGATGGATTGATTTATCAATTCTTTATGAATAAAAGTAGTCATATTGGTTTCGGCAAGTATACATAAAACATTTCGAGGCGAGTGATTCAGTGTGAATTGTGGTATCGTCGAGTGAAGATCAAGTAAGAAATTTTGTGATCTATTTAAGTGGTTTCATTTCATAACACAAAGTTCAACTATAATTCAATAAAATAAAATATACATTTAATTTGTAAAGTGTTCAATAACAAAACCATATAAAAGTATCGCTGTACACTTTTACCTTCGTGAAATTATCAGTTTTAATGAGCTTGTACTTTAAAAATTATTAAGCGCAAACTTGATTCAAAAACGCTTTTAAATACTAACGTCTTCCCTAAAATTTGCAGACATAATACACGTATCGTCAAATATTTACATGTTAAAAAGGTGCACGGAACTAAGTCTTAATGGAGGTAGATACAACCCGACTTTGAAGAGTTGTTAGCGGTATTAAGAATTTAAAAATCTTGCGGGATGCGGTACACCAAATACTAAATTTAACAAAGAAAACCTTCGTTACATCAACAGAAAAATATGCTTTGGCTTTTAAATTGTTGCTTTATAATACATTGACTGTGTTCATTATTTTAGTGAATAGATTAACTAAATTTAATTAAGAGGAAAATGTTAATAAAGTATGGTCCTAAATCAACACAGCGCTTGAACACTACATTATCCACTGCTTCTGCATCGTACTGCACTATTATTTATATAATATTTTTGAGTATTAAAATATAACTCGAACTGTAATAAGTTATATATAGATGAACATGCTAAACACTCTGGGGTTCATATTGGTATTACGCCTAGAGTTACTTTTTACCTCAAATCTACAACTACAGTTTCTTAACTTTTAAAATCGATGTTAAAGTAAAGGAAATATAACTGACTTTATTTAGTACAATTAAAGGTTATTTATCACTAAAATGCAACCAGATTTCATCAAATAAAACTCAAAATTTCTTTATAAAATAGGGTGTTTTCGTATAATTTATTTTTAATCTAAATAGTTTAGAGATGTAGAAACTTAATAAAGATTTATTTCTTTCTTTTTTTCACAACGTTTAGAATATCTGAAGAGAAACTCAGTTTATCGAGCAAATTTTTTTAAATGCATGATAGAAATATGAAGAACCACACGTACTCGATCTTTTTTTATCGGTTATGGGTTAAAACTGAGTCTCGATTTCACCTGACGATAACTGATAATGAGGCCGTTGATGTTGTAGCATGTTCGCCGAGAATCCATCTGGCTCTCACATGTATGACTGCCGGAACACAGCAATGCTGTTATGGCGGTAGATTTACATTTGGGGTGGTGGCTAGCCAAGCGGGTTTGAAAAACCCTACCACCATCCAGACTCCACCACTCCTTTAGCTCGGGAATCGCACCCAGGACCTCCGCTTTACAAGGCAAGGGGGCAAACCACTGCGCCACGGAGGCAATGTATTTTATAATTTACGCAATCATCTACACTATAGTAAGTTTTTTGGCACATTTTAAGGAATAGCTGAACTGACTAGGCAGACTATTATTTTAGCAAATCTACACTAGTTCACTTAATCATCGTAGGATTAATCCATCTTTGCGACCGGAAACGATGCGTCCGCGCCGATTCCAGTCGGAATTGCCGGAAGTCTTGCCGCCCGACCACTTCCGGCGTCGACAACGCTAAGTGGATCCACGCCCGCTTGTTCTGTATTTTTAATTGTCGCTCCAACCCTGCAAATCTCTTTTGAGGAGTTTCGAAACAGGAATTTCTTTCCCTAAACCTCTGCCGTTGTTGACTTTATCCGGGCTTTAAAGCTAATGCTTTACGTAACCAAAGTTATTACAATTTTAAAGGTTTTTTTTAATTATTTTTACATTTAAATAATATCAAAATAAAAAGACAGAGATAATGTTTCACCTTTGAGTAATAAGTTCCATTAGCTGTTACTTTACCGTTAAACATTTCGTAACATTAAAGTACGAGTATTAATAAACTTTCTTCAATCGATACGAATACATTTAATAAATATAAAATGTTGATCACATACATAATCTCTTTGAATTGTTAACGATGCAGCACTACATGTGTTTGTTGAGCTATTAAATATCTGACCTTAACATAATACAGTTGTACATGATTTTCACCCACCCGTTAGTTACATGAACAGAGATTTTCAGGTACAAAAATACATTAAACAATTAAATATATACCTATTACAGTGTCATATATACATACGATAAAAAGGAAGAAATATACATAAGTAACCCTCAAACGTTCAATATAAAACAATAACTTCTGGTCCCCACCAAACAATGTGACTAACACAAAAACTTTTCTGTTTACGAAGTCAGTTAAAAAAGCTATCGTCATCAATTGTCACCTGTAGGCAATAAGCGGGAACAATAGCAGAAACTTAGCAGTTACAAAGTCTCTTTTATTAGAAAACTTTTTGCCCCGATATAAGTAGTATGGAAAAAAATAAAGTTGTCGAACGTGTAGCAAATAAGACATAACGACCGGACGATAGCGAGCACCAGTTGTAGATAAGTACGCCGATAAGATCGAATCACTTATGGGTGAGTCAACACACAACAAGAAAAAAACAAAGTAATAATACTTTGTTGTAGAGGTCACCTTCAGATTACTTTTGGTATAATTTAATAATATTTCAAATGAATACCTTACTATAAAAACATAAAATATCCTTAAATTATATGTGTACATTATATTTATGCAGTCTTTAAAAATATGGATCTGTCATAAATTCAACACGTGTATATGTGTACCCGTACCTCTTAATGAGCTAGGCTGACGGGGTTTTTTTTTTATTTAAATGGTGACACGGTGGAGAGGGTTCAAATAGTGGTCTTTGTGTTGCGGTTTATAGTTATATTTGGAATATGTGGTTATTGGATATGTTAAAAAAACTCAAAATATAGAATATTAAATAAATTAAAAATGTCAACAATGATATTAAGGAGTTATGACTTACTGTTAAAAATGAAATAAAGTGTTAAATAATAGCCAAAATGTATGATAAATGGTCTAGTGCGTGTTGGACTTGCACTGCAGTGCTCGTTACTATAAACGGTAATAAAATTACATTTCATGTAAATATTATTTAATTTTTTGTCAATGTAGTGGCAATAGATATACACAATCTGTGAAAATTTCAACTTTCTATTTATCACGGTTCATAATATAGTACCCGCTGAGAGACGGATAGACAGTCAGACAGACGGACGACGATGTATCAGTAATGGGATTCCAATTGTGTGGAACCATGAAAAGATTTGTTTAACAATCTTCGAAACTATTTATCCGAGTACTATAAAAATTTCAGTGAATACATAGATTTTTTATAACTTGTAATTATTTCAACCAACTGCAATAAATATAGATATACCTGTAAATGTAAATACTAAGAATGTAAATAATAGAACGTCCTTTAAACAAATCATAAAGATACTAGTTATATTCCATTGAATAAATATACACTAACAAAGTAGGATAAAAGACAAAGAAGGAAAGAACACGTCAAAAAGGAAAGATAACACTTAGGAAAAATAAAGGTAATCTATAAACATCTATTGTCTAAAGATTGACTCGCAGATTTGTGTACGTCAGTCTATAATTGTCATGATCTTCTCGATTAAGCTTTTGCGTAAAGTGCGGATGTTAATAAAATAGATTTTTTGTGTAAACGAATATATTAGGCTTCGTTCTATAAATCAATCCCAATTTTTAATTTAGTGTAAGCCAAGTAAACGACTCATTAAAAATCTAATTACTTAAATTTGAAAAGTAATGGAGCATAAAGCCCACGTGTTAATTTTTTTTTATAAAAAACTGTACATTAATAATTAATAAAGATGATTCTGTAATACATAATTGTCTGTTTAAACGTTCAATTGCGTAGATTGAAATATAAATCTTTAGTTACATACGATTTTATTGAAATATAAATACATTTAATTGAATATATTACAAAATTAAATGGTAATTTAAAGTGGTGAGGGTTATTCAAAATTTAATTAGGTTCGTTCAGGTAGCAAAAACGTATAAACAGAGGCCTAGAGTATCATAACATCAAAAATTGTTTGCATTGTAATTTTGCGTTCGAGTTAAATAACGTAGTCAAAGCGTGCAATGTGCACACGGCGTTCACTCGCGCGGGGAAACAATTCTATTAGTGCATTGGTTCATTAAACAGTTGGCGGCTAAATGTTTCCACGTGGATATGGAACGCATGCATCGATGAGATAAAGGCACTCTGGGTACTATGAATTTTGTAATTTCTAAACTATTTAGCGTTTATTTTGAAATGTGTTCATTTGAATATTGCCTGTGCTGGGCGAGCTGCCTTCGGTTATTACCAAGTTGATTATATGTTTATGATACCTGATAACGAAAATGACGCTGTTCAGATAATGAAATAATTTCAGCAAGCAAAGAAAACTTATGAGAAAATACAAATACCAGTCAGCTAAATAAGTCTTTCAAATTCTAAAAAGAACGTTTTCTTTTAAACCATTTCATAACTTAAAAATATTGTCAGTCTTCGATTGCAACAACACAGCTCACAAAGATGCCGATCTTTTGTGAAAATTATTAACAAATTCTGATTCAGATTGTGTAATTATAAGTAAGGAATGGGGTTTATTCTGTCTTGAATAGGAACGATAACAATGGCCGTGAATTTTGTACGAATTCAATTAGCAACTTTAAAGATAAATACATTGGAATTTACAATTCATTAATTCGGCCTTTAAGCCGCATAAACGATCTTTTAGTTTAATTGTACGATAACTGAACAATTGAAATAAAATATGCGGACGTTGCGCCATTCAGATTGGTTGTGTTATTACATTTAATGTCATTTTGTTAAGCGTGACATCGGTAATTGCAGATTACCTTAATTACTTTAATATATTTTATATCACTTTATTATATGGATATATCATTTTAATATAATGTGTATTTCCTATTATGCAATGAAAGATGAAAACATTGATTCCATGAAAAATACGCAATGTACTTTTTGTGTGATGTTTGTTTTTTTTTTCAGATAAATTAATTGTTTTTAAACAAGCAATAAAGTCGTAAACATTCCATTTTCTACAGTAGTTAACCAAAAGGCGATTGAAACTAAACATTTTATTTAAAAAAATTTGCATTTTCATTAAAATGATAGGTATAACTAGAGAAGCGTTGGAGGTGTCAAATAAAAAAAAATAATATCGGCATCGGCACAGGCTGTCCCCGTGGTCGGAAGAGATGACGGACGGGCGGCCATTAACTGGGGGAGCGTCGCTTATTGCGGCGCAGGTCGCGGCGTTTATATTGTACGGAAGATAATGCCTGTTATTTAACGTGGTGCGACGTTACAACACTAATATTTGGACGTTTTTTGTCCGTGATGTCGCTCCTCGTTAGCGGCTAATAAAATGACCCGTACGATATTCGCTATTATTGCGTGATATTACAATAGTAGTCTTTTTTGTTTAAATAATTGTCTTCGTTACGCTTTGTGAACTTAAATCGTTAATAAAACTTGATTAATGATCAATAAGAAAAATAGAAAATACAAAAACGGCGATGGTTTTACGCATATGTGTATATAAAGATTTGCTATTGTTAATTTAAAAAAAAACCGCGCGTTAAAACGTCAAGACGGAGCTACAATCTGCATAGGCAACTGGCAGTAACTAGCCAGCAATAGAATGCCCCGGATGTATGATGATGGTGACGATATTATGAATATTTGATATATTCAACATATAATGTTACAAAATGTTATATTGAATAGTAAATAACAGAATATACGGCGCCACAATTTTGAACCCAACAGTTGTTATCATTTCACCCGTCAGAGGCAAGCGGCATGTGGTTGCTCGTGCTTCTCTAGTTACCTGTTCAAAGAGCTCGGTTAATTTGATCCCCAAACGGATTCGCAACAACACGAATGTTTAAACTATCAATTAAGATGAGTTAAAATTGTTAAAGAGCCATTTATACTGTGTAAATTTGACCGTACGATAAATATGATCTGAATAACAAAAGTTTGTTTTAAATTAACAGATAGAATGTAAATCTATTCCCATTTTATTACCTTAAGTATTGGAATTTGTAATCAATCCATTATTTTATCAACCACCGTAAAAAGAAAATCTGATAGTAACATCTAACAAAGAATAATAGATATACACTGCCGGCAAAAAGTTTGAGACCACCTTGAAAAAATAACAATATTGAATAAAACTCCAAAAGTTAGTGCTCTACAAATTATTTATT
>DWQX01003813.1:0-16595 GCA_018245475.1 Pharmacophagus antenor
ATATATATATGTGTTACATATATGTTCGGTCAACATATAGTCTTCAATTAGCTGTGATTTTTTTATCAATTAAAGCGAACTGTTGTAGATTCAAAAATAATTATTTTACTATCGGCAGTTAAAAATACTTTGAAATAGTTTTGATTAAATAAGTAAGTCAACAGAGTATTGACAATTTCATCTATATTTTTTTTTATTTTATACCGGATTCGATGTGATAAAGTAATTTTCTTGTTTGTGTATTAACGAATTGAAAAGAAGTGATTCAGTTTTTTATTTAGTTATGGATTAAGTTGTCTTTTTAAAAAGATACTCAATTCAATAATAAAATAAAAAGTATGTTATGATTATATTGTGTAGTGATAAATCATTAAATCAAGTCAAGGATTGGGCTATAACTAAAATTAAAGTAAATATATTTATTTTTTTATTTTTATTATGCAAGTAACAATTATTAATAAAATGCCGTCGTTTTGTTTCACAAGTCAAAAAGATTAACGTCTCTATCAACCTTAGTATTAATGTCTACATCCAACATGTAGTTATCGACTCCAGCATATGTTCGGTCTGCCATGTTGTAGTTCTTCATTACCCAGCGATCCCATCTCATCTTCATGTCACAAACCTGTGTTTTGTGGAAAATGACAACATCGACGAACTTCATGTTTGGAGTGAAGAACTTAGCAATATCGATTTCACGATCAAACGGAAAACCTAATGGCATCTTGTCTAAAAGAACTGTGGATCTGAAGTCCATAAAGAAGTCCTTACGGTTAGGATCCAAAATGTTTATGTCAACATTATCGACTAATTTTAATGGAGTCACAATGACATATAGCATGAAGTTCATGCCGCCAACTCGGCCCTTAGGTAGAAGAAGTCTCGTTGGGAAGCCAGTATGGTAATTTCTTAAGTCCTTTATTAAAAGATCTCTTATATCAGTGATACTATCAATCTTCTTCCAGAGATCACGTGTCATCATACGATCACGCACTAAGTTATGCATTTCGATGGAGTTTCTGGTAATCGTATTCTTGCCAGTGTTCAACTTGTATAAGAAAGAGTCCAATTCAACGAAATTTACGCGGTTTAAGTTCAAATCAATTAACTGACCCAAATGGTTTTCTTTCGGTCCCAAGAAAAACCTAACTACACAATCAACTGCTTTATCAGATACAACATCCAATGTAATTGTAAATGGTTGATGATTGAGACGACGCTTACGTACAAAGAATACCATATCAGATGTAGTCTTCTTAAGTTCATCGTCGGTTAACGTGACAGCATTAGTCATGTCCATTAAGTAATCGTCAAAATAAGTAACCAGCTTGTCGACCACAACATTGTCAACTTTAACTCCAGGGAAATAAAGTTCCTCAGTAGTGTAGGATGGAAGACGTAATTTAAAGAATAAGAGGAAGCTAACTAGACGTTTTTGTAGTTGGTAAAAGATGGGATCACGAAGAGCGGTTTGGTATGCATCAAGGACACTTGGCACAACGAAGTACCTGAAAAAGATTGTTAAAATTTAAAGAACGGATCTAGACCACATATGCATGAGAGACGAAGTAAAATTTAGTTAAGAAAATAGTTTTTATAACAAATAATAACAAATCTCTTGTAGGTCTAAAAAAATAGCTACTTACTTATCTGATACTATTGTGTTCAAGCCTATGACTGACTTCATAATAATTAGCAGATAACGGTAAGCATCAATGCGGGATTTGTCGACGTCCAATTTGTCTATTTTACCATAAATTATTTTTCCCAGCATTTCTATATCTTCCGGTTTTGATAGTTCTAATCTATTACCACTAATCTATAGGAAACAAAATCAAACATATATTTTTTTTATTACAAGTTAAATGTATATTAAAAAAAATTAAATACTTACTTCAATATATCCCTTAATGATAGCATCTTTAATAATCATTTCGTAGTTCTGAACCAGTCGAAAGACATTAATATCTTTGTCTGCAACAAGGTTATAGTTGTTCGGTCTCAGAGGAAATTGAACTCCGTTATGAAGTAACATCCATGGCCAATATCCTTTTCTAATAGGGTAGTTCCACGAAAGCGTACTGACATCCCCCAGACCGTTAGATAAACGCTCCAAATAATATCTGGCAAGAATTTGTTGGCATAGGTAGAGATTGAGTTCCCACCTCCTAACTTTCAATTTGTCGAAAATTTCATCTCTCATCCAGAAGGGGTAATCAACGTGGAAGTAATAGTAGTAAGTGTTTAGATCAATATCTTCGGTGAAATATCTAAGCCGGTCTTCATCATTAAGATAAACGCGTTTGTCATAAATATTCTCGTCAATAATGTAAACATCTTTATCAGTTCTTTTAATGCCATAGAAGTCACAAAGCTTTGGATCAAGCAGACCTTTCTTCATTTTTAGTAAATACGCTTTCTGAATAACATCAGCTCGAACGAAGTAATAAGGGTAAATCTCGTAAGGTGGTGGTAATATAATGCCTTTACAATCTTCACGGCGCCTGACGGCTATAGTTAGAGCGTAAACGAACATGCCCTCGTTGAGATAGAGACGCATCCAGCACGCTGTCTTAATGAAGGTAGCGAAATCTTTGGCATAATAGAGTAGATGGAACATCGACACGACTTCTTTAAGTTGACGGTCAACGTATAGGGTAAATATTTCACCACGAGGTAGCATTCCAACTTTTAGATAGTTGGAGAAGCTCTTCACAACATCGGATTTCTGAAAATTATGAGGATATATACTTTTTAATAACATAAGTTTTTTAATACTTGTTTATGTGCATGATTTAAAGCCTTACTAAATCTAAACTTCAATAAACATTTTCGCCCTCACAGTTTGTACAGCAGTTGTGAAGTTGTACATAACTACAATATAAGAACTATTACAACATACTCCTAGTACAATGGTACTATAATGGATAAAAGTTATTTTTAAACCATAAGTATTATACAAAAACAATGCTTTAGGTAACTTTTTTTTAAAAATACTGTTTAAAGACTTTGCAATAAAATATTAATCTTATATTTATAGATAAAATTTTAAGATATGAGTGTAAAACAATAATTTTTCACATCTGTTGAAAAAACTTACTGTAAATAACTCGACGTTTTCCTCAATCTTAAAGTTCATACCGATTTCCTCGATGTCCTTATACATGACCGGATCATTGACATGGTTGAGCAATTTCAAGATGAAAATTTGCCTCTGTTTGATATCCATATTAACTGCAAACATATCCATAATAACATATAAAATACAGCATAAGATAATTAAATTAAAAGTAAATTTACTCTTTTGTAGCATACGGTACGGTTTCTGACGTGAATTTTAAAGCATAAACAGTGAAGTAGTATTGGTAAACTTATGCTGTAATGGGTTTTTTAAGTTTTATTAATACACTAAGTACTGCGAGCTCTAAGACATATTAAATAAACAAAGCTTATAAAAGTTAATAGCAAAAAATAAACTCTATGCGTTTTTTTCACGTCTTTAATTGCTTCTCTGTATGTCATGCAGACCGAAATGTAGCACAATTGTTATTATAGCAGGCGAATAAAAAAATATTATAAAATAAATAACGAAAGAAAATAACTATTTCTCACCAAAGCGCTGGTCATCCTTCTCGGGTCGCGCCGCAGCTAAGGCGGAAAGCCCTAACACTAGCAACGCCACGGACTTCATCCTGCAGTCGAGCTGACGCCTGATCAACTGTGGTTCTCTGAATGTTCATAGGGTATTTATACTCAAAATCAAACTTTGATAAATTGTTATTGTAGGGCATCGACTTCGCTAGTGTAACATTGTTTCACATATGATAACCTATAGCACTTTTTTCAATATGTTTTCATAAGACACTGTATTTAAATGTGATTAAAATTATAATATCTAAAACAAGCAATCACCGCCGAGTGCCTAGTACTATACACATAAATTGTATAAAATTCATTGCTATTCTCATGTTTTTTTTGTTTAATAAACTTATTTATGTTTAAAATTCTTTTTCATCATCATTTATAAAAATAACTTGTGACGCTAATTAAATTACAGTGAGGACATCTAACTTTATTTTTAAGTTGATAAAAAAGTCGAATGTTACTTTTGTCACATTGAGAAATAAGATAATAAGTTTTGTATATATCATAGCAATTGACGACATCCAGTAATGTTGGTATGCCAACTTTCGGAAGGACTACGAGGATGCCTGTTTATAATTTGAGACATCTCTCAACATTGCTCCTTTTTGTATATGGGCAAAGGTTTCTTCACTTTTGTGTCCACAACCCCTTAGAGGCCACAACGATAGGGAAATCAACCATAAATTCGTGTATTTAAAATTTTCACTATGATTGTATTTTATAAAAAATGGTTCATTTAGTTTCATTAAAATTATTTAAATTAACCTAGCAACTAAAGAAATTTATTATTTTATCAACATTTCGATGATGTATAAATAATAACAATATGTAACATTGTGATAAGTTAAACATGATCGTTACAAGAGATCAGAAAAGCATTTCATGTAATTTTTATATAAATAATTATTATTGAAAAGGCACATGGTTAGATTTTCATTACAAAACTATTTGTTCCTGCGAACTTCGTGCCACCACAGTCAATGAATGTAGTGTTACCTTTTTAATGAAAATAATTTGTTAAGAAGTCAACCATTCCCTGTTTACCGACATTTTTCGATTGTATTAATTTCATAAAATCTTAAAACGAACTTTACGATAGCACCTTTCAGTGGTAATTTGTTAAACAATACAGTATTCTATACTAATACGATGGGAATGTTTCATTTTTCTAGGACAAAAATTTACCCACGTTTAAACCATGTGTAGTCTTTTTAATACTTTACTATCTTTAAGATAAGTCTATAAAAGGAAAATGATTTTACCCATTCTCCCCTAGGACCCTTTAATTTTTTTGGATATAAAGTACCCTAAATATGATTCCATAAAATAAGGGGTCTACTTGCCACGTCTCATGAAAATTCGTTAAATAGTTTTTGTGCGATCGACGGCGGAAAAGATAGACATACAGACAATTAAAAAAAATGATTTTCACTTCTGTATCCTTAAGAAAAGGTTTTTCAGTAAAAATTATAAAAAAATATGCACAGATTCGGCTCAGTAAGTTTTATTATATGTATAAAAAGTTTAAAAATTAATTATTTACTCTATGATTTAATAATGAGTAATTTAATAATGAATTATAATATTATTGTACGAGTCGGTACCATGTTCAATATTTAATAAAGCCCTTCTACAAATATTAAATTGTATTTACCCCTCCAATACTATTTATTTACATTTAGCTCTTTGTACTAAAACTTTGTGATCTGGAAGGATTTCATTATCCCTTAGCAAATACTAGAGGTTGTTATAGACAAGAAGGTTCAGATGAAAAAAGGTTTCGTTTCTTTAGAGGTCAATATTACAGAGGCCAATATTACATGTAATAGTAAATGATACATAAAACATTAACTAAGAAAAAGTTATTTCGTGTTTTATCTTGTGCCTCTTGCGAATCATCATAAAACAATGCGTACCCACTATATAGTATATATAACTAGTACAGAGTTATCATCACTCTTATAAATAATGGAAAATAAGACAATAAAAGTTCTTTATGTAAAACCAGACAACATCGTTAGCCAAACGAAAAATATGATTTCGTTACAATATTTAGTGTTTTATATCCACGGAAAATGGTGAATAAATGTATACACAACAAGACATCATTAACTTGTGGCAAATTAATTCAGGGTTCTTTTATGTCATAATTCGAATAAGTAAAAAAAAGTCGTACCGAAATTAAAAAGGCTAAATAACGTTTTCTGTTTTTAAACCGTACGTTTATTTTCGAATTTTTCTGGGATCAACATCGGTCTATTATCTCTTTTCTTCTTACAATAAAAAAATCATCAAAACCGTACCACTTAGTAGAAAAAAAAATGTTCTGATTCTGTTCATTATTATTATATATTGCCAAAAAGCTTAATGCATTTTAACATAAAAATGATGAATCAAATTGAATAATAATTCGTTATTATTTATTCTAAAGTACCATGAAAAAATTGGACATTTTTAAACTTTCTTCATACCCTAAAACATTAAAGAACAAAGTTTAATTTTTATATTAATTAACGCCAAAAAGCTTTATGCATTTTAATATAAAATGAAGAATAAAGTTGAATTAATGAGCTCGCCAGGATCTGTTAGAAACTCGTAAATAAGGCACGTGTCAGATTGTTCGTAACAGAAAGTAGCAACTATGAAATACGACCTGCATTCTCTTGATTTACAGCTAATCCAAACTTACAGCACCTGTTGGAAAGCAAACCGTTACTCTTTTTAAATTAGCGTCATGATAGTTTACTATTATTTTAGTATACTGTTTTAATCAATGTACAATCATTTAAATGATTTAAAGGGGTTTCATTTAACTCTTCTATTTGTGGATTTAATTATAGTTAAAAATTCAAAATGATGTTATATATTATTTCACCAATTACTGTTTAGTTTTAGAATTGTTCTGATTAATACATTAGTTTTACAATGTAACATCTAAATCATTGAAATAATTATTTGTATACTATTGCATAACAACAAAAATGGTCTCTGTGATACTAAATACCTTGAATTTATTATAACAAAAACTCATATAGCTAAAGTGGTGATATATCTTTTAACGAACATGTTTATTAATATCCACAAATTAAAACGTCCATGCATTTCTGCAATATGTGATAAAAAATAATATTAAGATTTCAACCGTTGTATCGCTTATCATTAATGTCATAGTTCGAATTGTAATTTAAACAATATGATAGGTAAGTACAATAATATTTATTTCAAAATAACAGGTTCTCTTTAATCGATTTGACACGTTGGCCTTGTAAAGAAGTCATTTTATATATTCTTAAATGTATTTTAACGTTCAAGTGTTATTCTTTCGAGATAGTACTTCATAAAACTTATATTACTATTTACTGTTTGTGATTATTTAAATGTTTGTGTATTAATGTTATTATTATTATGTATTAATAATTAACATTAATATCTAAAATAAAAAGTTTTTACCCAAGAATTATTTATTTTAACCACTGTATAAAGCAACACAGCAAACTCCCATTCGCAATATTGCATAATTTATATTCTTAATGACTGCTTTAAAAGCAAATAATACCATGTGGTTACTAGCAATGTTGCCGAGTCAAAATAATCAAGATGCTTCATGATAGATCTTAATCCCTGGAATCTATGATTGACAACACTGCTGCAATATAAGACATTGTAATATAAGATAAGTAATAGTTTTTATAACGACCTCATGACTTTTGTTATATATATTTATTAAGCAAAACGTAACACTGTTATGCGTTATTATGAAATCCATCTAGATTCCATGTCATCAGGTAATAACATATTTCGAAATCAGGACAGAATATAATGCTTTGACAAAATTATTTCTACTGATGTTCGTTTTTTCTATAATTTCTTGTAAATCCCACGATTTTAATCATGTGATATGTCTTTATGAATAATTAACAATCATTGATATTAATAACACTTTCAAAAATTAACGCTATAGCTTTGTAACATAAAAGCCTTGTCATTTGCATTGTTTGAATTCATGACATTTTCATATTAAAATAATTGACTTATCTCGCTCTAACAGTGTTTATATAAGGACGAGGCTGGGTCACGCCCGCGGGGATGCTATCACCTACCGAGTTACAAACAATGGCTATATGCTTTTAAGAGTACAAAATTTCTAAATACAAGTTTTAATTAATATTCCTTAATGTAAAAAAAACTTAAAAATAAATAGTTACCAAGTTATGGAATTCAATAATTATATGATGTTTAAATTGTAAAATAATTATTATCATCCAATCCACTTTTTACAAACATTCATATTTTGTAAAATAAATTAGAGTAATAATAAAATAAGTCATCAGTAAATAAAAGTCACTGTCAATATATACAACGGCATAATTTAAAACCAATTATTTACTCTATTAAAATGTAAATTCAAAATAAACTTTATTCAATAAGGCCACAGACGCTTTTGAATGGTCAAAATAATTCTAACGTCGATTCCAAGAAGTAAACTCTCCTGAGAAGAACCCGCCAAGAAACTGAGGCACTCTTTTAAGTTTTATAGTAAATTTACACTTTTTATTTTGTTTATTTCAAGCGAATCATGTCTCCATGGACTTTTGTCATCAAAATCGATTCAGTCGTATCGGAAACAGACAGACAGAGCAAAGGGTAAATCGATTTCAATTCCACTTTATAACGTTTGAAAGATTTCTCAGCCGTTTAATCATTCTCAGCTTTTTTATCTTGACACGAGTATATTTTGTTTTTAATAGTACAATTTTATACACCACTCACAAAGTACACATTACGTTTAATTATACATATGTTTTATATATAGAAGCGTGCGTTATTTTATTAATAGAAATTTATTATTTTTTTCTATAAATAGTAATATGTATGGTATGGTAAGAAATGCTTGTCTATGATAATGTGAAAGATAAAATTTTACCCTGCATAATGCGCTTGTCACTTTGTTGGGTACAGAAGGTTAGCACGTCCTCTTGGCACATTTATTCCACTTTCTAATACGTTATTCAAATATAAAAGCATTTTATATATTTTATCAATAGTCGCTATTTTAAACAATTTTATTACCAAAAAAAGAAAGTTTAAAAAGAGTAATTTTTTTTTCAAACAGTACAGTTCTAATGTTATCAACATGGCATTGGATGATGATATCAAAAATAGACTGACACATTCTTACGATGGTAAGCGACAGGCTGACTATAGAGAAACATCCACAATAATATTTAATACAGATTACTATAATGCGATTATGGCCACACATAGGCAATATGAGGATGGCTACCAGGTGGGTTCTGCTCTTGGTTTTCCTCTGTAATGCAGTGGTAAATCGCATGCCTTATAACACGGAGATCCCGGTTCGATTCCTGGACTACATGCAAAGTGGAATTTGGATGGTGGTAGGACTTTTGAAACCGCGTTGCTCACAACTACCCTTAATATCAAGTACCCACATAACATCAACACTTGATATACAACACTTGATATACAATTTGTTACTCTGATACTGATTAGATCTATTTAATGTCATTTATTAATATTTCATGTTACCTTGAGGAATTTAAGTAAAATATAAATTACTTCTTAGTATTTCTTTTGCACTTACGTATACATGTAGGATTCGGTCACATTTTGCTTGATAACAGAAGCTATGAATCAATAATGAACAGCGTATCTAAATTCATGGCACAGTTTCCCTATAATTCAAGTAACAAATAAATATTTATGAGGGTATCTTCCCAGGACATTTCATAGTGGCATTATAAAAAGGATATTTTTCACAATTTTCATACAAACGCATTGAACTGTATAAAAAACGTAGAATGGGACTTCGCCGTTAACGCTAAGCTTAATAATAAATTGAATTGTAAATAATGTAAGGTCGATTATCAACTAAATACAAATACTCACTTGTTAAAAGTAATGTTTAGCTCTGGTTCCATTTATGATCCTCATCTTTATTATAATCATTATGCTTCTGTGAATCTGTTTGATAATATATATCCGATTAACCCATCGAATGTTACAGCAATTAAAAGAGATCTAGGTTACTAGTGAAACTATGTAGAGTAACAAGAATTATGTAATTAATATTTTAAAGGAACAACTGACGCATCATTATACTCGAATACCTAATGAGGGTATGTTAATTTTACAAATGAAATTCTCGTACAAACCTTGATATTAAATTAAAATAAGCGATGTATGAAATAAACGGTTCATGATATGAAAATTTGTCTATATGGTTACAGAATTTACGTTGACCTTTTTAGCCGCATTTCTTTTGAAAATATATGGGAATTTCTTAATTGTTTTTACTCTTTTTAAGGATAAAGTTTTTTTTTATAAAATAGTTCAGTTAGCAAAAATAATTGCTATAGATCACGGTTCAAAAAGTTTTATTCCTAGCTTTAAATAAGGATTAATGTGTCAGCTAATACGAGCGAAGATTAAGCCTATGTAGGTCAACTAGGGTCGCATAAGGAAAGTAAGAATAAAATCGTGTTCTTGGGCCGCACGTGTTATCACAATCCCTTGTTATTTTACATTATTTTTCTAAAGAAGAAATTCTACCGATACTCTATTAGATATTCCAATATAAAAGTGAACAAATTTATTCTTTCCTTCTTTTTTCTTTATCGGTTATAGGCTAACACTTCACCTCATGTTAAGTGACAATGAGGTTATAGATGGTGAACGAAGGCGAACAGGGGCCTAAAATGCTTCTGGCTCTCATATGTATGTCTGCTGGAATATAGCAAAGATATTTTGGCGGCAGATTAACATTGATAGTGAGTGCAAGCTAGGCGGGTACGAAAAATCCTACCACCATCCAGACTCCACTACACCTACACCCCGGGAAACGAACCCGGAACCTCCGCTTTAGGCAAGGGAAGCGTAAACTATTGCGCCACGGAGGCAGTACAACTACAGTATGTGAATGTGAATTATTAATATCTAAACATAAATAATTTAACATAGTAAAGGGTGTCTCAGAATATTTTTCGTTTTAGATGTTAAGTAAAAAAACATCAATATGAATTAATACCCGTTTTATTTATTGTTAAATTAAAGAGCAGTTCTTGAAGTTTATTTATAAAAAAAAAAACAATTTGCAAATGCGCACCATTCGTTTCTTCATAATTGTTTAACCTGGAGCTAAAATTTTCAATCACTCGCTAGAGCATTGCTCTTGGAATAGAGTGGATTACTTCAGTGTTTCTTTGCTTCAAAATATACAAGACGGATGGCAATGGATTGTAAACTTATTTTTTAGGTAGCCCCATGGGAAAAAATCAATTAAATCAGGGCTCCTCGGTGGCCAGTTGATGTATTTTCGGCGGCTTATCACTCTTTCAGGGAATAAATCGTGAATAGCAGCTACTGTCATTTGTAACATGAGAAGTGCTAGCCATCTTGCTTGAAAAAGGTATTACGGTAGTAGCTATCTTAGTTTTGCATTTTTATTGCTAAAAAAGACCGGATCATACAGCAATATCGATCAGAATTAACGGTCTGAGTTCGACCTCGGTCATCCTTAAAAATATAAGGACCGATAAATCCTAGACTTGATATGGCATCCCAAACAATAACTTTTGACGTGTGCATGGGTTTTTGCATTGGGATGCAATTTTGGATTACCAGAAGCCCAGTATCTGCAATTTTATTTATTCACGTGACTGTTAATATGAAAATTCGATTCTATGGAGAACCAGATGTTATTGGAACTCCTAAAACTGTTTTTCACTGTCCTTCAGAATTCGACTCGTTTATCAGGATCATCAGGCTTCATTTCTTGAACAATAATAATTTTATAGGGGTGAAAATGTAAGTCTTTCGAAGTTATGCAATGAACGCTAGATTTGTTCAAATTAAGAGAAGCTGCGCATAATCTCAATGAAGAGTCGTGGGTCGACCATAATAGACTGGAGAACGCGGTCGCCGTTCGTGCTCGTTCGTGATGTCCTTTTGCGCCCAAACGATTTGTCCGTCATTGTATTCCCAGTCTCTTCAAACTTGCACACCCAATGCTTAATTAAAGTGGCACTTGGCACATGTTTTAATTTTTTTAAATTAAAATGTGTCCTGTAGAGACGACGAAAAAAAGTGTAGGAGTCGTTGTTTGTCAAAAACGCTCACACGCAAAACGCGCGCTGCGGTCGCGTGAAACGATTCATGGCTACTAAACTTAACAAGCCGGCCAAGCGATTGAGACCACTCCCTCTGCTACCTGCGGTTGACGCGTAGTGGTCAATTCAGAAACGAAAAACATTCTAAAACACCTTTATTATGAAGTCAGATAAGACTAGACATGAGGAAATTCAATCACCACTTACACTTCATTAGGATTGTAGATATGTATTAGTCCGAAAATAAATAAAAATTTAACACGTAAAAAAATATGTAACAATGCTTATGATTGCCTCAAAATAGAAGTCATTTAAAACTTTAATCTGTTAATTTGGTTTTAAAATATTACAGAGTGCAAAATTAAATCGAGCAACGACAAGTTCGTACGTTAAATACCGAGTATAGAATCCTGTTATAAATTTTACGAAATATTTAGAATTTCTACATAAATGTGAATGTGAATGTGGATTTATTTAGTTAATTTTATACTGTGAATATACACGTTAACAGTTTCGTAATATAGATTTAAATTGATATAAATGCAACGCATTTAACTGGTTATACCAAAAAATTGTGGAAATAAGATTACTATTAACAGTTATGATTATCATCATGGTTAAACCGAATAAAAAATATTTCTCATTAATTAGAAGTTTTTTGTTCCCCTTGCAGTTCTCATTGATTAATGACTAAAGACTTATTCATAGATAAAATAACGTATTTATAATCTAATCTAATTTTATTTAGATGTTAGTTTTTAAAATAATATAACCTCTTTAGAGCTTTAAACAATGCGTATAGCGTTACGGAAAACAAATTTCGGAATTAATGAATCGCCATAAATACACATTCAATGTTCGATTAAGGCTAGGCCCCTTTGAGACTTTACTACTCCACATCGAATAATCCTAACGAGAACATTGCAGTGGAAAACCGATAATAGTGTTATTGAACCATCATCATTTTGTCAATACGCAGCCGTAATAGAATTATATGACACAATTTCAAATGATTTCGTTATTTACAGGATATTTAAAATTGTTACCTAGTTCAGAAAAATAATTGTTCGTAGATGTGGTGATTTTTTTATATGAGAATGCTATTAGACGAGTAAAATGTTAACCTGAAGATAAAATGTACAAGTATTTATTTATTTGTGAGCTTTAATGCACAAAATCTTGTATATTATCTTAATGCCGAATCGCATTTTCTGTCAGTCTACCTTTGTGTTGTGTACTCTGGGCATCTAAATTTTAAAGGCTTCTGCAGACGACAATGATATGCGATGAAATAATGGCGTTCACACAGCCCCCTATTGCATTCAATGCACTGAGGCTTAGGTGTAAAGTCCCGTAAAACTAGTTATATTAATACATTGTACACTATAACTTGTCGGCAGAGAACTGAACTGCGATGTTAGTTACTCAGACAATAGATATTACCAGAAAGCAAGTGGGAACCTAAGAAAAAAAAGCATCCCCCCGTAACGATGGTGATATGTAAATTGATATAGTTCACAGTAGTATTAGTACGGATTAGTATGTTCAAAGTAATTACTTCTCTGTAAATCGATCATGAAACATATACCTTATGACTTAATTAATCCATTCATATAAAATTCAAAGTTTTGACTGATTCGTCGACTGTATATATGAATGCACAAAGATAATACGAATAGACGTAATATTTAGGATATTTTCAAGAAAAGTGTTTTTTTTTTTAATTCTACCTCTAATCGGAGAAAGGGTTAGGTTTAAATTTCAGTGTAAAAAATATTATTCTTTGAGTCTAGTGAACCGAAAATTGATAGATAAAGTGGAGGGGGATTATATTAATAGAACAAATTACCACGACCAGAGAAGTGGTATGGGTGACGAAAAAGTTGTTTTTATATTTCATATAATCACCAAAAAGGTTAAATGTAACCATTATTTTAAATTACCGTTGCAACGGCCTATATTATTAGACAACATAATTATCGGTATATCGTATTATCTTTACAAATTTATTGAGTATTTATTTGCTCGAAATTGTCATTAAATGATTTCATAACGAGTTTGTACCGATTGCTTACAATGGACATTAATAAAAACATATTTTATTGTTAATAACCTTAATTCTAGATTTACCGACACATTTTTATAATTTTTCTTTTCGAGTCTGTTTTAATTTTGTGCATTATCGTATTCCTATTTTTCCTGTTTTGCAATAAAATGCATAGAATAATTATACCGGAGGCAGTATTTAAACAATTAAAAAGTCAAACACATATTAGTATACAAAACTTTTTATTTCGGGATGTAAATCTAGTGTTAATATACGAAGATTTTTTATAGACTTGTCCATAAGGTTTTTATGTAGTGGAATATATGAGAACGAATAAACATCCTAAATGTGCTATGCCATCGGAAATAGGGGTATAAATCTCAAAAAAACCTGCGATAATTGCATAATGAAATTAGAAAAATATATTTAAAATTAAATTTTCATAGAATTTATTGAATAGTTATATTTTCATGTACTTCAAAATTGTACGCTATTTATCAATTAGTATTTTTATTAGAACTATAAATATTTTCAATATACATCAGAGTATAATATCTTATGTGTTAAAAAAATATTGAAATATCTATCATGGTTTTCTTACCAATTTAAGGTAATACACGCTGGGAGCCTTTTAGATGATAGCTTAGAAGAGCTTAAATGTATGTATGATATTTGAGCGTGTGGAACTGTCAATAACGTTGTATTAATTCTATCTTCAATTATTTCTTTATCGTATTTATTATAAGTAATACCTAAATGTCAATAACAAGAATAGTAGGGAGAGGGATTTTCTTAATGTCACCGGGTGTCAATTGATATGTGGGGTGGATAACGAAACCAATTGTTTTATTTCATTTCGCATTTTATTATAATTTAATATCACAGAAATATTTAATCTCAAAATATAATACAATGAAAAATATGACGTAATCTTTTGTTTTGATGACTTTTCATAATTTAAAATGTTTAGTTCCGATATTATTTAAATACACTAAACAGGTATAAATCTACAGCAAGATTAGAGCATATCAATTTTTACACGATTTATTAAGTTAAAATGGAAAAAATCTTTAAAATCTAAATTATGTATTAAATAATACGTAGTTATAATATAATGGTCATTTTCATTACATTTTTCTAAAATCATTATCATAGTTTACTGGAAAAGCAGGATGAAGTAGCTACGGGCCGGTCATATTAACAGAAGAACTGATTATTGTTAAATTTTTGATTTAAACGAGTTCGAGAGTGGATATCACAGATATAAATTTATTTTTTATTTGACGTAAACTACATTAATATATATAGATATAAATGAATGTAGTTTACGTCAAATTTGATGAAGCGACAATCTAAGAGAATTGAGAGAACTGGATTATAGTGGTGGAAGATTGTATAATATGGTTTGTTCTTAGAGAGGTCTTAATTCAGCAGTAGAATTATATTGGGTAATTTTGATGGTAATAATAGTGATTGGTAGACACAATATGAGTGACAAATACTCTGCGATATTTGTATCGTCTTAGAAACTTTATGCCCATTTCTATCCATGTAATGCTAATAAATCTTAGTTTTTCCACTGTTGGATTACGCAGATGTATGTTATACCTTACTAATGAGCTTTTAGGCAAATTGGATCGCATTCCGAACAATCGCATTCGATTCATTTTCGGCGTACGAAAGTACGAACTACATTTCCTTATTTCATTCATAGCATACATGGCTGCTTCTCCGCAATAGGTCTATCAGAACACTTTGTACACTATTTTCTATATTATTGGATCCTTTTGCCCCTAAATACTTAAAATCTAAATTTCAGTTTCAGGGTGACTTTCAAGAATGCTATCTCCGTCTCCGATCTATGGATAATTTCTTTCTACATATTCCTTTTTGGCGCACAGGTTTCTTATGCAGTTCCTTTACTACACAATTAGTGAAGCTTCGGAACGCGTTATCGCCTAGTTTACGAAAAGTTAGCAGTAAGCTTTTATTTAAGCATATGCTCTGGGAGTACTTCGCAAATATGTAGTTTACAAATCATACGTGTCAGAATACTTCTTTTTTTTCTCTTAGTTCTTTCGAATTTTTTCCTTATTTATTTTTTCTTTATTAACTATTATTATTATAGTTTTAAAATTTGTAATATTATAAGTTTTTAATTTCCATGTTCACTATGTTGTATAAGTATTTGGTATTCTTTTTTGTTTTAATTTTTCGAGCACCCGCTGTATATTTCTTCACAACCCTGTAGGTTGACTGGAAGAGAATGCCTCTGAGCATCATATCCACCTTTTTGTAGTCACATGGTGCAAAAGAAAAAATAATTGAATCCCAAATGAATTGTTTCGGAATAAAAGAAATAAAATGTTATACTCCATCAAATACCATAACAAAAATTAATTTCCGCCAGCCAAAAACCGGCGTTAAATTAGGTTAGCTGAGGACGCACAGGCCCTAAAGCCGCCCGCAATAAATTGCGGGCGGCGGGTCCTCCCCTTACGGAGTCCCTCGATCCGGCCCTGCTCCAGCATTTAGTCGAGACGCTGTTCCCCGGGCGAGACCCGGGCTACACCCCGCCGTCCATGTGCCGGCGCGGGGGCGTCATCCCGGAGGCCCCGACACCTATTGTGTCGGGATCCGAGTTGGAGGCGGCCACGGGCTGTCTTCGCAGCAAGAAGACCGCCCCTGGCCCGGATAACGTTCCCGCGCGGGTGCTCGGCATCGCGGCCCGGCATCTCGCCGGGGAACTCGGGGACCTGCTCGATGCGGTTTTC